>PVIU01005548.1:0-112192 GCA_004026605.1 Ondatra zibethicus | reverse complement strand
GGAGGAGGAGGAGGAGGAGGAGGAGGAGGAGGGAAGGAAGAAACGTGGAGTAAGGATCTGTACCCACATCAAGAAGTAGCTTTTCCAGGAAATCCTCAGATTTTTCACTCCTGTAACAGACTCCCAGACCCAAGCACAACTGGCACCACGCTGGAGGTGCCATCCTAATCTTAGAACCTAGCACATAGGCCCAATACCTGTCCAATTGGATACAAAAGCCTGATCCATCAAAGACGGGGTCCGTAGTTCCAGGACACAGGCAAGTTCCTAAATGCGCAACCTTGCTTTCTGGCTTTGTAGTTCTGCTTTCCGCTGAAGGCTCCTGTTAACTGAAGCGTGTCAACCAGAATGTGGGGTTTGTGCATAAAAGACAAAAGAAGAGTGAGGCTTGGGGCTGCACGATTCGGGAAAGTTCCAGCAATACAGACGTTCTATCTGGCTTTATGACTATCGGTATGTGTTCTCTGGTGAACTTACCTCATAACAGCCCCATGTCATTGGCTACATCTGGGTCCTGTGGCTGGGCAATCTCAGGAGGCTGGGATATGCAATTGAACAAACAGTTGAACAAGTGGCTTCCATGGCACAACAGTAGCTACGCTTTGAAAGCAAGATCAGAATGAGGAGAGGAGACAGCGAGTGGCAACTGCTTAGCCCCGCCCCCTTCCTGCATTGTTCTTGTTTCCAGCTCAGCCCCCAACTCCGTGTTAATTGGCCCCAGGTGGTGCTAAGCTAGAAAATGTTTCACCCAGGCTCTTTGGGACAAAGACAGCAGCACTGATTCATAGCTGTCGCTGCTTATCCGTGTTATAAGCATAGCCACTGTGGCCAGCGTTGAGCTACCAGCATGATGTCCCAGCATGACAAAGCTGGGAGCAGAAAGCAGGAACCCACCATTCTAGATTTCCGTCACCCACACAAGTACAAAAGAACAAAACCATCTTCAGCCGCAGAAACTGTAAAAACAGAAAGTGATGAGCTCTAAATGTGTGTTCTCATTTTTAATATAGCTTACTTATGGTAAGTCCATTTCCACTCTTACTAGTGGCTCCCAGCAACTGATTTCAGCACCCTGATGGAAACTGAACGCTCAGCTTTTGGTGACCACTGTCCACTAGCACATTCCTGTACTGGCTTAGTGTTGCTGTGACCAAGAAAGTGGCTTAAAGAAAGAAAGATGGATTCCCTTGACTTGCAGTTTGAGTCCATTTGTTGTTCTGTTGCCTGAGGCTGACCCTCATGGCAGTGGAGTTTGTGGAGAAGAGGTGGCTGTAAGGGAAATCCATGTATGTCTGCTTGAGGGGCATCAAGGATTTATTAAGATATGGAAGGGGGGCCGGGCGGTGGTGGCGCATGCCTTTAATCCCAGTACTCGGGAAGCAGAGGCAGGTGGATCTTTGTGAGTTCGAGGCCAGCCTGGTCTACAAGAACTAGTTCCAGGATAGGCACCAAAGCTACAGAGAAACCCTGTCTCAAAATACCAAAAAAAAAAAAAAAAAAAAGATATGGAAGGGGGAAAAGACACTTATGAATAGAGGATATGGTAGAACCAGTTGCAGATTCCTTAGAAAGCTGGGGACCAATCATACACTGCTTCACACCGCCTGACTCGGTCTTCACCACCCAAGAGAGTGTGACCACCCTCCCCCTTCCTTAAAAGAGAAGCACAGCCTCTATGGGGACAAATGGGTCCTGGGCAGAGGGAATACCCCCTACAGGTGACTCCTAGGACAGTGACTTGAAAGAGCTAAGACAAGCCATAGGCCCTAAGGACATATCCTTAGTAACTCTGTCCCCTCTGCCTCACCTCCATTGTTCTACCGCCTTAACAATTCATGACAGTTTTGGATCCACCATTGGATTAAACCATCCATGGGTCAAAACCCTGATCTAATCCAATATGAAAGCCTCCTCGGAGACACGCCCAGGAGCAGTTTACTGTCCTCCTAGGTGTTCCTCTGTCTGACACATGGACAATCAAGATTGGCCATCACACCACTCTTCCTGGTTGAGCTTCTCACAGGGTGAGACCACTGAACTGTTGGTGTGAACTGGCATGATCACTGAACTGTTGGTGTGAACTGTCGTGACCACCGAGCTGTTGGTGTGAGCTGGTTGTAAGAATTCATTTCCCCCACTGAACTCTCAACTCTACTAAGACAGTGCTTGCATCTGGTTTGGGTCAAAATGCAAGGAACACAGCAAGTGGTCAATGAGTATTTGAAACATTGAAAATATGTTTGGAACTGTAAAATCTGGATCAAGGCAGTGCATATATTCATGTATGCATCCATAAGTAAATATAACAGTAAGTAACTAAATTGATATGTTCTGCTGCTTTTAACCTCTTAACCACAAAAGTTCTTACGTCTTGGCCTGTGCTTCTGCTTTCTCTTCTCCAGGATAAGGCAGTCCTGAGTGCCATGCTTTTAAGCATGATCATTCTTGGGCTTTGTTGAGGCTCAGATGTGTGGTGGTGGCTTGGCACCTTTTTATACATCTGCTACTGGAGCTGCTTACCGGTAGGCACAGAAAGACAGGAGGAGCCAGACCTGGTTATGTGGCTGCTCCAGAAGAGACACACAGACATTGCCAAGGAGACGAATGCAGTGACCCATGATGCTGAAGTCTGGGATTAATCACTCACGCCAGATCGGACTATGGGATGACTCAGAAAAAGCTTCCAGACACTTTGTGCTATAATACGTGCTCACCCAGGATGGGCAGGCCAAGACCAGGATGGCTTCAGAAGACTGTTTTTCTGGATGTAAGCAAATCCAATTTATGCAAACGGCATCAGGAAGAGTCCATGACTTGGTTTATTAATAGTAACAGACTCTTGGGCTCCTTAAACCAGCTTCCAATGAGTGGAAGTTTCTAAGGAAGCAGATGCCTACTTCCAGGTACTTTGTGTGGAGCTGATGAAGCTCAAATTTATTACAAAGGGAGTGTCAGCGGGGCCTAGGGTCTTAGCATACACGGAAACCTCTAAACAACTGTTGTAAGTCATCGATTACCAGTATTCAACTGTACCTCCTGCCAAAGCCAGTAGAACTTGTTGGTTGGAGACTAATAAGCAACACTGCACCTCTAGTGGCAGGTACCTGAACTGCAGGCCCAGTGCTCAAAAGGTCTGACCAATTAGAGAGAGAGAGAGAGAGAGAGAGAGAGAGAGAGAGAGAGAGAGAGAGAGAGAGAGAGACTGGTCCTGGTGTTGGGTTCTGAAACCTCAAAACCCACCCCCTTCAACAAGGCCAAACCTCACAATCCTTCCCCAAGAGTTCCACTATACCAAGACTAAGCATTCAAACATATGAGCCTATATGGGTCAGTCTCATTCAAATCACCACACTAGGGTTCACCTCTGGTGTTGTACAAATATGCGTATGAACAAATGTGTGCCTAACACTATAGGATTACTTATTGAAATAGCTTCATGGCCCTCGGTCTTTCCTCAGAGAGTTTTCAAAACAACCCCTACGACAGAAGCTTCAGTGAACAGCCCTACGACAGAAGCTGCAGTGAACAGCACCTACCACAGAAGCTGTAGTGAACAACCCTATGACAGAAGCTGTAGCGAGACTTGGTTCTGTTGGTCTTGGTGTTCTTCTCTGGAACACAGCTAGATGGATACTCACTAGCTTTATGACACTCCCTTCTCCTGTCTTTGCTGTTGGCACTCAAGATGGTAGCATTTTAGAATAGAGGCACAGGATCAGGATGTGACCACCTTGGGTTGCAGAATATAGTCAATGACATCATAGAATAATTCTCTCTGTGAAACGTCTGCTCCTGCCTCACCACTGCTTCCATCTCCATCCACTGCCTCTTTGCCTTTCATGCTCAGTAATATCTCCAGTTTCCCTGAAGGCTCCAGGTACCCTTGTGTGCTCCGTTCCCTTCTGACTATAAAAGGTGCCCTCGGGAGATGTCCAGGGTCAGTATTTGGCTGTTCACATCAGCTGAAGCGCTCAGGTTTCTCTTCCTGGGTACATTTGTTCTGTGGATACCAACCTTCCTTATAGAATGAAAACATTTCTCTTAGACATTTTGGGTATTTAAAGTAGATGGAATTCCTTGCCCGGAATCTTGAAATAACCCAAATAGTATCTCTTCTGCTTTTCATACCATAGGCCATTCCTCTCCTTCAATAGAAACAGTGTTAAAGAGCTGAGGCAGGATTAAAGATCCAAAACTCAAGTTAAATTTTTCCCAAAATATGAAGCACAAAAAGCTAGATGCCTGTCTGAGTGCTAGGGTCCCAGCATGTTGACAGGAGAGGTGGGAGTCCCAGGCCTGTAGAAAAGTAGCTGGGTAGCTGCAGATTATCTTTCTCTCTCAGTCTTGAGCCCTTCCTTCCCAGCTCCAGCATCCCATAGCTCCAGAGCATAATTAAAAGCAAACTAGCTGAGCTCAGAGCTCCAGGCCTCACACATCTTTTGCTTCGACAAAGGTGGTTATAAAGCATCTCAAGAAAGCTGCTTTGTCA
The DNA here is from genome assembly GCA_004026605.1 of Ondatra zibethicus. Taxonomy (NCBI): domain Eukaryota; kingdom Metazoa; phylum Chordata; class Mammalia; order Rodentia; family Cricetidae; genus Ondatra; species Ondatra zibethicus. The sequence continues at coordinate 107,703 of PVIU01005548.1, read as the reverse complement.
AACTTCGGCCTGTACCTCAGGCTGGAGGTGTCAATGCCTAACAGACTACATATGCCACTGTGACAAAGAACTCTCCTCCATTTTAAAAGGAAAGCATATTGATTTTTTTTGAAATAGTCATCTTCTAATGTCTATGACTTTGAGCCAAACCAAAAAAAAAAAGTATGAAGGTTCGGCTTAATCTTATAAATTTTTAAATCAATAAGTGCTGCCTGGAAGGTTCTTGCATCACAGTGGCTCAAAAAAGCAAATACAAGGATATTTGTGCTGATATCAGATGCACCAGTTAAATCAAGTCCTATAATAGAGGTCACTCCTACTTAATCTGGCTGTGTTGTATCTAAACTAGAGGACACAGCTTCCACCTCAGATACAAATCACCGGTGAGCATTATTTGTAAGCTGGGATCCACATCTGTGTTGCTCTTATATCCAGCGCATGTGCTGCAGTGTTGCTCATCGTTGAGTCTTGGCTTGCCTCTTTCTTCAGTCCACTTGCCACCATTTCCCAAGGTCACCACATTTGGCTAAATTATTGCAGTCGCCTTCAGTGACTGGCCTTGCATCCGTCCAATTCATTCTCCAAGCTGCAGCCAGAGTAGTCTTTCTAAAATAAAAATTTGCTCATGTTTCTCCTTATTTAAAAGTCAGTCTTCTAGGGACTAGAAATTAATCCCAATGGTAAAACACTGTTCTAGCTTGTGCAAGGCCCCGGGTTCCATCCTATCAACACACACACACACACACACACACACACACACACACACACACACCAGTCTTCTAAGAAGTCAATTCTTAGAACATAGTTTTATTTTGTTTTCATGTCTGTAGGCTCTATAGTGATGTCTCCCTGCTTCATAGTCTGATACATGGTACTTAGTAAATGTCCTAAATGCACTTAACAAGAATATGTTCAGCAACTCTTCTGGTGCATTATTCAGTTAGGACAATTATGTTGAATTATGCTGTTCAAAATTCTGCATCCTTAATGATTCCTTTCCCCACTTATTCTATCAGTTGCTATGAAAGTGATTAAAATTTTCATCTATGAAGACTGATCAAATTGATGGGTTTGAAGATCCAATATTATTTTTATGATATTAATTTTTCACAAGTTAATATACAGATTAAATGTAATTCCAATAGAAACTCTAGGAGAGTTTTTAAATTACTAAATTGTTAAAATTTGTAGAGAATACTAAGTTGCCTTAACAATTTAAAAAGAAAAAGATTCTGTAATACTCATGTTTCCTGAGCAAAGTAATATATAAATACTATACTATAAATATAGTATTTTATAGTAATAAAACCATAACAATCAGTTGGTTGTGGTATTGGCACAAATAATGATGACTAATAGGCTAAAAATAGACCCACACATGTGTGATCATGTATTAAACTCCATGGTAATTCTCTTGTAAACAAACTGTGTAGAAAAATCAAATAGCTTCTGGGGTTTGGGCGTGAATTTCAATATTTCTTGAAAATTATAATAAAATTTTATTTATAGCAGATCATGTATCTAAGTGCAAAGAGAAAGTACGAAGCTTCTAGAAGAAGATGAGCATTTTCTATATGCTAAACAATCATTTCTTAACAGAACACAAAATATTTAATAATGGGGGAAGATAATTAAGTTATATCTCTAAATTAGGGCTCTGCCTTTTGCTTCTCAAAAGACTCTTAAGAAAGTAACAGTGTTAGACAGATGGCTCAGTGGTTAAGAGAGCTTGCTACTCTTCCAAAGGACCTGAGTCTGGTTCCCAGAACCCAGGTTACATTCACCTGTAAACCCAGTTACAGAGGATCCAACACCTTCTCCAGGCCTTCATGGTATACATACACATAAAGATAAAAATAATTCCTTTTTAAAAAAAATAAAAAGTAAGTTGCAAACTGAGAAAAATATTTATAATATGCATGTCTGACAAAGGACTACACCAAGGATGTATAAGTTACTCAATAACCACAGAGAGCAAACAACCCAGCTTTTGAAATGGGCAGAACGCACGGACAACAGTTAGCAAAAGATCTATGACTGGCCAATAAAGATTCTCAGCATCATTAGTTATTAGGGAAAAGCAGATTAAAGTGATCGAATATCACTTCCTATTCAGAAGTATGACAAAACATAAAAGGCAAAGAATGCTGGGTGCTGATGGGAATGTGGGGAAGCAAGAACATTTTCCTTGGTGCATTTGAGCCCCGACATCAAATTCTCAACACTGTGAACACAGAGCAAAATGGAAGGAAAGGAAAAGTGGCACCGTTTAGAGAACAGAAAATAAATTATAGCAGCATCTTAAGATGTAAAACTGAATGGGTTAAAAAAATAAGCTTGAAAGAAAATATTTTGTAATTCATTTTTATAAAGCTCAAAAGCAAGCAATACTTCTATGGTAAGATGTTTTTACATAATAGTATCTTAGCTTTCCATTGTTTACAATTACCTGGCAGATCAACTTAAAAGGGAGAAAAAATACTTTAGCTCAGGTTTGAGGGGGTTCAGTCCAAACTTCTTAGAGCCATTGACTCTGGGCAAAGTATCATGGTGGCAGATATTACTTTGCTCATGTCAGATGGGAAGCAAAAGAGACAGGCAGAAAATTTTGGGACAAGATAAACTTGCAAGGACAAGCCTCCAGTGATTTATTTTGCCAGATAGTCCCCAGATCCTAACATCCCCAAACAGCACCGTCCTCTGGAACCAACTCTTCAATTCAATAATTGGACCTTTTAGAAGATACTTCATGTCCAAACCGTGACAGGTAGTTGCCTTAGGAAAGGCGTGTTGACTGGTAGACAAGAGGAACCTCCTGGGACTTAATGGGGATGATGGCCATATGGTAAACATTTCACAAAAATGAGGGTACACTTTGTGTAAGATGACCAACATGTCCTAGGTGATTTGGAATGGTCCTCACATAGAAGTCTAAAGTGTTGTCCTGGACAAAGTAGGACAGATAGTGGTCACTCCAATCAATAACTTGCATAAGCTGCACAAGTTATCATTGTGTGCCACCTCTCTCTGTGTGTTTCTCTGTCCCTCTGTAAGTGTGTGTCTGTCTCTGTGTCTGTGTGTCTCTGTCTGTTTCTGTCTCTCTCTGTGAGTCTCTCTGTCTCTCTCTGTATTTCTATCCCTCTGTATGTGTGTCTCTGTGTGTGTGTCTGAGTGTCTCTGTCTGTTTCTGTTTCTGTCTCTCTTTCTCTGTCTATATCTCTCTCCCTCTCTCCAGGAAAGGAAGCTGTTTATCCCGTGATTTTTTTCTCAAAGACACACCACCACATCTTGCAGTGGCCGCCCCTCAGCCTCACTTCCCTCCTCAAACTGTTCTCCTTTCCTTGCCATCACCATCTACAGCTCCACAGCAGGGCAGACTGTGCAAGAGTCTTCATGTCTGTCTTCCCCTAAGAACTCTGATTCACATTTCACACAGGTCAATTCCACTGTCTCTGGGTGACCCAAATGAATCCCTATCTCTTTTTTGCACACCTTCTGGGTTTACCCTAATCTAACCTGGAGCCATCACACCTTTTTGTCTTGTTGACTCATCTGAGCTTTCTCAGAGGTCAGAATTGTATGTGTCTTTGTCTCTTCACTGCCTATCTTGCCTCTGTTAAGTGACTGGCTACTTCAGTTTCTATAATTGAATAAATTTCAGAATAAATTTCAGAATCTGTATATATGAAAGCAAAACTGCTTGCTAATGGGATGAACATGCTTGTTTATTTTCACATAAAGCATTAAATCTTGGCTGAATTTTTGATACTTCAGTTCATAGAGCATGTTCAGTTTTTTACAATCAATTAGTATCTTGATTTCATAGTTGTCAATGCTGAGAACTCTACTTTGCATAAATACTTGCTGTAAAATGGTAGCATGTTTGGCATCTTCTGAAACTGAAACTATTGTCCTAACCTCAAGCCAACATTTATTTAATGGTTTTTATTGAACTGGGAAGAAAAGGTTCTCTCTGGGTTCCTACCTCCTGAGGCACTGAGCTTCCAATCTCAGTGTTGTGAGTATCAGTTCAAACTTTAGAGAAGTCTTCCAACTGCCCCATGGCCACCCTCAGTGGTGTTTAAGGACTCTCATCTCTAACTTTGTCCCTGTGGCAGAGGCTAAGGATGGGGAAAAGGCTACCATGTTCTTCCCACCAGAAGCTCCTGTTCCTTCATCCTCCACTCCCTGCTGGCCTCAGACCCTAGACCCAGCTCCTCCTTGTGGTGCACAAAGTTTTGGCAGTGTGTTCCCTGGGTGCCTCTTCAGTTTCATGGCCTGCCTTGTTCCCTCTCCTGCAGACACAGTGACAGGTAACAGCTCCCTCAAATATACCAAGTCTGCTCTTGCATGAGCTATCCCTCTGCCCAGAAGCCCTTCCCCCATCTAATCCCCTAGCTCAATTCATCCTCAAAATGGGATGTCATCGGCAGTAGGAAGCCTTCCCTGCACATCCTTGGTTTGAAGCATCCCATAGCACATAGAGATGTAGCCAGTTATTTGTTTGTTCTTTTACTCAATAAAACATCATGTTGCTAAGTCCATTAAAGGGCATCAGAAAGTACCAAGTGTAGGAAGGAGGCTGCTTGTTCATTTCCTGGCCACCCAGACTCATGTAATAATCACACAGAAACCATATTATTTAAGTCACTGCTTGGCCCATTAGCTCAAGCTTCTTATTGGCTAACACATATCAATTTAACCCATTTTTATTAGTCTGTGTATTGCCACATGGCTGTGGCTTACCAGCTAAAGTTCCAACGTCTATCTCTGATGGGGCTACATGGCTTCTCCTTGACTCTGCCTTCTTCCTCCCAGCATTTAGTTTAGTTTTTCCCACCTAGCTCTGTTCCCCTATTGCTCTGCTATAGGCCCAAAGCAGTTCCTTTATTAACCAATGATATTCACAGCATACATCAACCAAGCCCATAGGGCCTCAGGTTTCATAGGGTTGAAAGGAACATAGGGAAATATTGGCAAAAATTTAAAAAAAAAAATGGTATGTGGAATACAGTCTAAGGGACCATCTGTTCTCTGATGCTATTCATGGAAGACATGAACAATGTCTGTTCACCCCACATGGGGAACTGACAACAGCAATGACACCATCAAAGTCCAACTTCGTGAGGCAATGAGTTTACTTACAGGAATATAGGTAAGGAGTTAGAGAAATACAGATGACACAATGCAGCAGCATCACTGAAAGTCCATCCTACCATAGGTGACAAACCCATGAAAGCCATCACTTTGCACAACTTTCAGTCAACTGGACAAATTGGAGAGTCGCTTCTCTTCAGAAATCCTTACTGCTTATATAACCTTGGGGAGGAAGGGGTCTTGTGAATCTGGTAAGCTTCAGGAACTTCCTGAGCCTTCTGAGTTGTTTAATTCTTGAGTTTTAATGCTTCCTTTATCTTCTGTGGTGTGGAATATTTTGTTTTGTTATTGTTTTTGAAACACAGTCTCACTATGTAGCTCTGGTTTATTCAGAACTTTCTATGCAGACCAGGCTGGCCTCTAACTCACAAAGATCCTCCTACCTCAGTCTGGCAATGAATGGAATGTTTTAGTTGGGAGGAAATTGTTACACAACACCATCATACCCTAGGCTTGCAGCACAAAGGAGGGATTTCAATAGCTTTTGCAGATGAAGAAATAATAGGATAAAACTTCTCTTAACCTCTCTCAACTCATCATCAAATTTATCAAAAGAAGAGATCATAGAATATGCTGAGAGACTGAAGCATGAGAAACAGAAGTTCAAAGCCATCCTTGGCTACACAGCAAGTATGAGGTCAGCCAGGATAACATGAAACCCAGTCTCAAAAAGAAGAAGGAATAGGAGGAAGAGGAGGAGGTTAAGAAGGAGAAGGCGGTGAAAGAAGAAAGGAAAGGAAGAAGGGGTGTAGGGGAAAACAGGAAGAAAAAGAAGGGATCATTTTCTTCTGATCATTTCATTTATAAAAAGCTACATTTTTTCAACAACTTTGTGATGTCATACAGGGCAGACAGTTATCTTCAGCAGCTACTATACATGTTTCATGTCATTTTCAAGGCTTCCTGAGTATCAAGCTAAAGGAATATAGTTAGGAGATAATTCTGCAGCCAGACTATCTGAATGCCTACGGCCAATGGACCACTTACCTGCTTTGTACAAAGACCTGAGCCAAGCATGAAAATTCTCTGAGTTACAGTTTCTTCATTGACAAAATTGGACTAGGAATGGTACCCACTTCGCTGCTTGCTATGAGGATTAACTGAATCCATCCACATTGCGAAGTGTTGCGAGGAGTTTTACAAACACAATCCACACTGAATAAGGGTAGCCATTCCAGGTGGAGTATGTAAAGTGTCTAGACAGCACTGCAGACACTTCTCCACTGGGCATCACTCCATGGTTCCCCACCTGCCCCAGGCTTGCATTACTCACAGCCTGGTGGAGAGTGACTGGCAATTGAGCAGCTCAAATGTAATCACGAAGAGCCTCAGGCATCCTTGATTATTTTCTATCTGCTATCCAAACTGAAAAGACTGAAATATTTCTCAGGGCTGGATAAGAGGCTCCGCAGAAGGACTACTGACTGCTCTTCCAGAGGACCGGGATTCAATTCCCAGCACTCACAATGGTCTGTAAGACTAGTCCCAGGTGATCTGACGTCTTCTGGTCTCTGCAGATATCAAGCATGTACAAGGTGCACAGCCATACATCAAGCAAACACACCCACACATGTAAATTTAATCATTAACTATTCTTAAAAATTGAATATCTTTACATTTCTTTCTATAGCGATCATTTGGCAAGTCTGAAAAATTCTCATAGCTATTTTTTTCATTTTTAGTTTTTTTATTTCTTCTTTCAGAAATAGAATTTTAATTGGTTGCACATTGGATCTCTTCCATAGCCTCTAAACTTGCTGCCTTTTCATTGAGACTGGACTTCATAGACCAACCACTGGCTCTCAGTGCTCCTTGGCCGTCAGTCTGGCATCTGCGTTCATTACAATCTGATCCAAACCTCTCCTTCCAGGTCAATTGCTTGTAACTTCTACCCCAAATCTCTCTGCCAGCTGTCTACCATTATAGGTGGGCATTGACTACGAGACGCGCATGGAGCTCGAGCTGAGAAAAGGGCAACAAGCAGCACTTTTCCCTTCCAAGCCCCTACTGGAAGTTTAGCACTCGTCACTAACATAAGAGTAGTGGGCAAAGGACCCAAGTTCAGTAACCACAGAGAAAGGAGCAAGTTGGTTTCCATCTCCGCCCTGCACATCTGGCTTTCCAGAGAGGAAAGGAAGAGAGCGTCACACCCAAAGCACCGTCTGAAAAGATCTGATACTCCTGGCTCACCATCAGAGCACAGATTTGTCATTGTTCTAAAATCTGACCGAAACTGTGATGCGTAACTAACTCTTCCTGGAGCAGAAAGGGCAATGTGGAGCCCCCCGTGTCTCCCTTTGCCTGACACTGACCAGCAAGAAGGAAGGTAACACGCAGTTGGTATAACAAAAGTTATATTTTATTATGCTGAAGGTCATCACACAAGGCTCACGTCTCTAACGGAAGTCTCTGATTTGAAGGTCAGAATCCCGGGAGAGACTCTCCAGCTGCAGAGCAGAGCAAGGTGGTGTCTCTCCAGATGTGCAGAGAAGAGCATTGCTCTTGGTCTCTGCTCATATCCTGTCCAATGAGTGTCATGGGACTCTAGGACTGTGTCTGGTTATCCAGAGTGAGTGATGGCACTGAGTTCTGGTTATCAGGAGCAGCCTTAAGTGTAGCAGGGATCCTGACTAGGCTATTTTTAGATGTCTAAAAGGCATTTTTTACTATGCTCATTACATATGTGTTTCTGCCTCTTTACTTGTGTTCATGTTATTAACCATGCCTTGACTATCCCCCCATTGTCGCCTGATGAAATCCTACTTAATTATCAAGATCCAGACGCCTTCTGCCTCCTGATCACTTCACCACAAAGCCGCACCATGTAAGCTCTAACTGCACTGATGGTACCTCTAATTACATGCTTATCACCTCCTGCCTTGCCTTATTAGCCGTGTCTTCCTGAGTAAATATATTCACTCCAAGCTGAACTGACAATTCTTCATGCTACAGACCAAGCCTACTTGCAAATCTGGAGAAGTTAATTAAGATTCCCTGCTTCCATTTTTGACTCTAAGATCAACAAATTGATAATTATGTGATGATATGTCCTATGTTTTATGCATTAGGCTCTAGCCAAAGGTTTCAGAGTGCAGATCAAAGATGGCTCAAATACAAGGATGTTCACTGTTGCCGTGTTTACAATGGAACTGTGGAAAACAATCAAGTATCTATTAATCATGATGGATGAGTGGGAACTCCATCACATACATGTTGAAACCCTACACCTAGTAAAAATAATAAACTTGATGCATGTGCATTAACATGAAAAAAATCTAAAGGCAATCCCAATGAAAAAAGTCACCCTTCACCTCCTGTGTGTCTCACTGTGCCACCACACACAGTGACCACGCCAAAACTTTTTTTTTCTTTTTTTGTATGTTAGTTGGTTTGTTTGGTTTTGGGGTTTTGGTTTTTCTTTTAAACTTTATTTTATTTTGGTGAGGAGGTTGCAAGGGCAGAGGGAGGATATGAAGGAACGGGGAGATGAATGGGATGAGGATGCATGATGTGAAATTCACAAAGAACCAATAAAAAAAAGTCTTAAAAAAGCACCCTTCAGAACAGAACTTACCATGTATGTATGTTTTTAAAGCACAGATGATGAGCTAATATATTCTTCTCATGGATTTATGAATAAAAGTGGCTATAAGACTATTAATGAAAAGCCGGGCCTGGTGGTGCATATCTTTGATCCCAGCATTCAGGAGACAGAAGCAAGTAAATTTGTGTGAGTTCAAGGCCAGTCTGCTCTGCAGAGCGAGTCCAGGACAGTTAAAGCTATCTTGAAAAACCAAAAAAAAAAAATTAAAAAATAAAAATAAAGAAAGAATATGAATGAAAACAAGATTGAAGATGCTGGAGAAATAGCTCACTGGTTAAGAGTACTTGTTACAGGGGCTGGAGAGATGGCTCAGTGGTTAAGAGCACTGGCTGCTCTTCCAGAGGTCGTGAGTTCAATTCCCAGCAACCACATGGTGGCTCACAACCATCTGTAATGAGATCTGGTGCCCTTCTCTGGCGTGAGGGCATATATGGAGGCAGAATGGTATATACATAATAAATAAATAAAATTTAAAAAAAGAGTATTTGTTACTCTTCCAGAGGACCTGGGTTCAATTCCTAGCTCCCACAGGGCAGCTTACAACTCTCTAAATCCTGTTCTAGGGTATCTGATGCCCTCTTCTCCTGGCCTCCTTGGCACCAGACATCCACATGGTGCTCAAAGCATACGTGCAGACAAAACACAAATGCATATAATAAAATAATTTTTAAAAACCAGGTTGAACACCGTCTTTGGAGAGAATTAGTTAGAATTTTCACTGTCTTTTTTCCTGAGATTTTTATTTCAGTAAAATGGAGTAAGTACAATATATGAACACATTTTTATCTTTTTCTGTGTTTTTGAAGCTTCTAGAAATGAAAACAAATAAGAAAAGGGGATGCCATGCGTTCAGCCTTTGTCCTCAGGTTGGCCATGCTACCGTTCTTCCTGTGTATAGACAGCAAGCTCAAGGGAGAGAGGAAGGCCTGGAGCTGTCCTGAGCATGGCCTGAAGATTCTGCTGATAGAGTTTATTAACTCATTTAAGAAAAAAAGTCAGTTGGTTTTACTCGTGATCTACATTTACTCGTGATTTACATTTCTGTAAATGAAGTAGGGGTTAAGGGTGAAGGGAAAAGAGAAAAATTAGTTCCTGTTGCTTGGTTACAGTTAACTGGGAGCAATCCCTTTGCTAGGTCTGTATGCACAGTGTATTCTATATATAATAGTAATGGCGAACAATTTTCAAGAACATGGTATTTGCTAGGGACTGTATATAGATAGCACTTCATATACAGCTTTCATAGTGTGGTTTGTTTCAGCTGCAAGACACAAAAACAGCAACAACAACAGCAACAAAAACCTTGTCCAAATGGAGTTCAACAATAAGGCAATATGTCTGATCACATGACTAATAGATCCCCAGAATCCAGACAGCAGACCGGCACATGGACTGATTCGTGCAAAGGGTCAACTGCATCAGTGGAGTCCCAAGTTCCTCCCATCTCTCCCATCTTCTCAGGTGACATTAGAAGGATACAGGGTAGGGACTGCTTACTTCTATGTTTGTGTCTAATTGTAGAGGACCACAGTTTCTCCAACCAACAAATCATTAAGGAGACAGAATTATTACCAACAGATCCTGAGCCACTGGGCCTGAATGGATGCTGGAAAGAGGGCATCACGTCTGCCACAAATATGTTCTCATCCATCTCCTCAACAGTCCTAGGGTCAATGCATGATCTCTGCTTCTCATATGGGAAAATGAGACAATGAAGGTTAAGGAGTTTTACCAAGTGTACATAGTCTGTAAATGTCGTATTCCTCGCAGCTAGGTTACACTGCTTTCCATGCCTGGATGGTGTAGCTGCCAATCACTAGGCTTAGTAGTGGAGTGAAGGTGCCAGGTCTGTAAGTCGCTTAAAGTCTCATGTGATGGTCATCTGTGTCTGCCTCCAGGTCCTGGGTTCTGGAATCACCTTCCACTTCCCACCTCAATGACACCACTCAGATCCTTTTTCTGCATGTCATCTTGGCTTATGAGCCTCAAGTCAACTTATCACTTTCCTGATGACCTGTGTCTTTGAGAATGTTCAGTTGGAGCCTCCAGCTCGATCTTACACAGTCTGGGAAACTCCATCCCTCTCTCTCGCCAAATCCTGCCCTCTCAGAGAATCTCCAACAAAGAAAAGGCACCAAAAAGCCCACTTTGGTATTCTTGGCAGCCGCCGCAGCTCCTCCCCTGAAGCTGCCAGTAGCTCAAGTCCCCACTTAAAGTGCTCAGCTTTTGGCTATACTTGGGCACAAGCCCAGTTTGTGGTGGACACGTCATCACCCCTCACCTACAGGCTATATAACCTCCCTGCTTCAGTTTGGGTGCATGACTTCTCTGGCCTCAATCTCTGGCACTGGAGAACTCACCCAGGCAGGAGTTGCTTTGTTCAAATAAACCTGTTCTTTTACTTTTTCAGTTCAGCTTGATCTGACTTACTGCATCGGCAGCAAAACCTATTATTGGGCTACAAAACCTATTAGGAAGTTGACTTCTAAAGGAATTTCTCTGTCGCTAATCTTTTTGGAAACTGAGAAATTGCAAACAATGTGCATTTGGGAACTATACAAAAGGAACAGAATTTGTCAATTCTTTGTCAAAAAGCTGGGCTTCCCTGACACATAGACCCGAAAGCTTCCTGAAGCTCAGTCTCCCACTCTAGGGGTGTATCTCAAGACTTCCTCCCCAAAGTCATCACCTCTAGAGAATGTCCTCACAGTGCTCACCTGCCTTTCTCGTCTTTGCTACTTGATGATACTCCCATCACATTGGAGGCCAGTTAGTTACCCGGATGGGTTCCCTAGTCCCCAGCAATGGCGATGCACTCATATTCCAAGACACCAAGCCAAACACCAAATGACAGTGCACTAACCAGTGTTCTTTATAGGCCATGTGAGCAAGTGAGGATGCTTACACAAAAAACACTTGCAGAAATCCTCTGCTAAATGCATCTTGTTGCAAATATGGATTCCAGGGTTGAGAAAGGAGCGGAGTTGGTAGAGCGATCACCTAACATTCATGAAGCCCTGAGTTCAAGCCTCAGTACAACATAAAATAATTAATCACACCTATAATTACGGCACTAGGTAGGTTGAGGCAGGAGGATCAGAAATTCAAGGTTAGTCATGGCTATACAGCAAGTTGGATGCCAGCCTAGAATACCTTAGCTGCCCTCTTTTAAAAAAAAATTAGAAAGAAAAGAAATGTGTGTCTGTGTGTGTGTGTGTGCGCACGCTCACACGTGTGCACTTGAATCTCATTGTTTTGTACCATTAATATACAGTAATAAAAATAAGTGTGTACTGTGAGCCAGCAGATATGAAGTAGGGTTTGGGGCTTTTCCTAAGGTTTTAACTGACACTGCGCTGTTGCTCCACAGCACACACTGGCCGTGACAGGAGTATATATGCTGTGAATGTCGGCTCTAGGTCAGAAACCCCACAGGGAACACCAGGTATTGGGAGTTTTGAGACAGGGATTGAGTACATCCTCCAGAGAGCCAGAATGAAACAAAAAACCATCCAACATGATCTTACCTAATGCTTGGCTGTTAGAGGCTGCCACTAATGAGAACCACCCCAGTCCCCTACCTTCCCCCATCCAAAGGGTGGCAGCTAATAGATGACAATGTCCCCTCATTTGTAAGTCCTTTCTAACAGCTAGATCTTCCCCAGCTTGGCTGTTACCAAGAAGAATGGGGATGTCGGGGGGGGGCATAAGGGATGGGGATGGGGACCAGGAGCTGCCGAGGCTTCCCCCAACCCTGAGAACCACAGTGTTGATTCTGGACAGACAGGCTGCTCACAGCAGACAGTGGTGGGCTGCAGCCTCTTGCCTTAACAGCGTCCCCTCCCCTTAGGCCACATTTTTCCAAACCATTTGCCATCCCATCTCTGTTTGTTGTGCATTTGTATGACCCAATCCCAGCAGAGCCCCTGCTTCCCTCTCCTCTTGGGGGTCGCAATGGGTTAACACCACCAATAACAGCAGCAGCAGAGGAGTGTGCTTTTAATGTGAGAGGAATATTGACAGGTTTGTACAAGAGACACAATTAACCCAATGCTCTGGTGATCTAGCATGAAGCGCTCTTCTTTTCCAACCTCCTGGCTTTCCCACAAATCTTCAAAAAAAAATCTGCTTTATTCTTCAATGATTTGGCTCTGAGCAAAATACTCTAATTGCATACAATTGAAATTTGGTATCATTTTGGTGTCATTTGGTTGGTTTTGGTGTCAGAACCTCTATGGTGCTGAGCCAGGCTCTGCCACCAAACAACAAGCATGGCCCCTGGTCTCTTCTTCGAAAGAAGCAGCACAGATGCTGTGGGGGATAAAACACTGGACTGACACCTGCCTTTATGCCACCATCTTCTTGTGACAGTCTAGCTTTTTTAAGTGCTTCTGATCTGGGCAAAGGCCAATTATCAAAAGCCAGAGAGCTCAGAAGTACAAAGGAACAGTATGTTCTCCTCAGCAACAGAGGCAGGAGGGGCCTCTGTGGGAAAGGGATGCAAGCATGGAAGAGGCTGAGAATAGCAGGCTCGGCACCAGCCGTCCCTCTGAGATGCTCCACGGGCAGGCTCTGCACCAGCCGTCCCTCTGAGATGCTCCACAGGCAGGCTCCGCACCAGCCCTCCCTCTGAGATGCTCCACGGGCCTTTTCAGGACAGCTGTGACAGAAGCTTGCGGTGGAGAGGCCATGTCTCATCCCTGATCCTCTCTGAAGACTAAAAGATGGTGAGCACATTTGCATAACAGAAGAAAGGGACAGATTGCCACTCCAGAAGGACCCGCTGGACACCTGTCGGGAGTATTAGAAAGGAGGATTATCTCTCAACGTGGGAAATGCCTCACATCCTACTGTCAAGATGGGTGATGGAGAAGCCACATGAATGTAGGCCATGTCCTCCTCTCTTCTTCCACGCAACATTTCTGATGCCTCTAGGCTGCTGGCTCCTCTCACACGGGATAAAGAATGTGGGTTTCAGAAGCCCACAAACATTTTTCAAGAACCCCCCGCCTCACCTATGGCCCCTTCCTATATCCCACATTCTCACCCACCGGCCTCCAGTGTGGGCTCCAGGAGATGTGTTCCTGTACACAAGTCACATTCAAGCAACATAATAAATATCATTATTTTCAGTAGACAGAGCTGAAATCACTCAGTTGGAGGACTCTAATTCCAGCCCAGCATGAGTTAGACTTTGATGACTGCCTGGGTATTACACTGCTTCTTGTAACATGAATTCCAAATAAGCACACCGATCTAGGGACTATGGCACGATTTCACTTCAGAATGGAAAGAAAGCGCTCATCTCCCTGGACTCCATTATCTAAGGCAAGCAGAGGAGGCTGTGAAGCAACTGGAGCATGCATGGGTGTGGCCAACGGAAACGCACCTTCGTGGTTTTTGTATGTTCCCTCGGCTCTACACTAGGGGCTGAACCAGAGGACAATAGGTTTGGGACCCTGCTTCTTGATGTAGAATGGGGAAAATTTTGCTCTGCATTAGAGATGTTTGAGGCCACAGAGAGAGAGAATTGGAAGGCAGCCGATAGGATGCTGAAGAGATAATATGACAATGGAGACAGAGACAGGAGTTTGAAAGAGAGGCTCTACATCAATATGAAGGCCCAGTGGCCTCCGGCAGCTTCAGGCAGCCGGTGGCAGAGGAAGAGCCTAGAGAGTCCCAGCCTGCGAGGTGGGAGCAAGCCCAGAGCTGCCTGCTGGTGACTCAGAATGGAATTTTCCTCCCAGACAGGGAAAACAGGAGCTGAGGTTTCTGTTGCTATGGTCATTCATATTGGTCTTCTATTGTTCTCTGTCTCTGTTTCTCTCTCTCTCTCTCTCTCTCTCTCTCTGTGTGCGTGTGTGTGTGTGTGTGTGTGTGTGTGTGTGTGTGTGAGAGAGAGAGAGAGAGAGAGAGAGAGAGAATTAGAAATAAAATAAATTTTGTTTTATAAAGATCAGTGTGGAGAAGAAGTGAAAACTGCTCAGGTCTGGAATGCACCCACTCTCAACAAAGATGCGAAGCCTAGCCACTGGGTCACGTGAGGTTGAAGGTCATAGCATTGGACCCAAGGAAGCTCCTGAGGAAGCTAGATGGGATGGAAGGGAGCCAGGCTTTGGCTGCCAGGCACAGTCACCTCTCTAGGGTGTCTACAGGTCAGCTCCAGCCGTTGGTTGTTAAGGCTCATATGGGTCAAGCTCAGAGTTTCTGCCCATGAGCAAAATGGCTCATTTCTTTCAGAGATGAAGCCCCAGGTGAGAGTCTAATATCTGACCCTTTGTCACTATGAAGTAGGAGTTTCAAGTCCACTTCCCCACTCTTGAAAGCCTGAGTCCAGTGGAAGATCCCCATTCAAGGGTGGTCAATGGTCTTCTTGATCTGTCCTATACCTGTACAATAGGGATCAATTAGTTCATCACACACCCTAACGCACCCTTCACTCGAAGCAGTGACTCTTTACTGGTTATCTTCAGGGTTTGTTTTAACCACAAACCCTCCTAGGAGATTGATGTTGACTGCAAAAATTCATTCTCAAATGAATTTGCACAGACCTCTACCGCCGATAAAAACACAGGGACTTCATATTAAGAATTCCTGCCCCAGGACTTCGCCCATGTGCAGCTCTATCTGTCTTTGAAATCAAATCTTTCTGCTGTTCTAAAAATAGAAACCATACCCAGGAAGAAATCACAGAGCTGTACGCCAGAAGCCGACAGAAACAGGGAGCAGTTCATCTTCCCACCTGCAGGTAACACAGAAAATGCCACCACAAGCAGGAGGGAGGCCACAATCTTGCAGGATAAAGCTCTGCCTAATAGTTCATCCCAATCACTCTTGCTTTGAGATGAACCTGCTTTCAAGTCTCGTGGGTGGCACCGCACTGTCTGTAATTCTGGCACAATAGATGACGAGGCAGGAACACGACAAAACCAAGGTTAACCTATGCTAATAGAAAGTGTGAGACCAGCCCGGACTATACAGTGAGACTCTGTCTCAAATTAACAAGACAAGATGAGCCTACTTTCTTTAGTCACTTCTCCTGGGAAAACAACTAGTCAAGTGTTAATCCTGAAAAGGATACTTAGAATGAATGAACACACACGCGCACACACATAGAAGCAAGCGTGACGGGGGTTATTTTCTTTAGGCAAAATAAGTATTCTTTGGTCTCTGCTCAGAAAACCTGGACCCCTAAACTGAACTAACCGAGGGACACATCCCACGAGACTCTGGGGAGCAAAGGCTGCAGGGAAAAGAGGGGCTGAGCCTTTCACAGACTGCTGGGAGACAGAGTAGCAAGGGATCTTTTCCTGAAGTGTGGCCCATGATGACCAAAAGAACACAATGCTTGGGGCCAGTGAGCTGGCTCGGTGAATGAAAGTGACTGCCACCAAGCCTGACGACCTGAGTTCAAATCCTGGGACTCACACAGAGGAAGGAGAGAACCAACACCCTCAAGTTGCCCTCTGATGTCCACATGAAAGCCATGGCACAAATTTGCCCCCCTACACATGCGCAATAAATAAGTTTTTATAGATTTTCGTTGGGGAGTTTTCCCTAGAAATGCTTGCCAGCTACATGATGCTGCCCCACTGTCATTAAAGCTTACGCTTTGTTCGGGGACAGTTGACAGATGGTCAGACTGAACTAGATCTTTGCCTAATGGGTCGCGAGGAAAGATGCACCACATCACTTGGATTTTCAGCTATTCATTGACTTTTCATAGTCTGTAAACTACGAGAGTGCTTTACAAGATAATCCACAGTCCCTTTTCTGAAGCACGGGTAAGTCGGGGAATGGTCAAACTCCCTAGATCAGAAGTAAAACTTTCCCAGAATTCTAGAAACCAAATAAATGCATGATAGACTGTGTCTTCCCAAAGTGAATCTGTGCAGTGAGTGACAAACACCAGTGAGAATAAAACTGTTCATATGCCTGTGTCTGATCGGGGAGCCGTTAGGAACAAACGACTCCGTCAATAGCTTTTATCGAGACTGTAGTTTATTTAACAAGGGCTTTGGTAAATTGTGAAACTTCCTAAAGGAACCAGAATTGCAAAATCAATGAGACTAAGGAAAAGTGCAGGAAGTTCCCTGAAGAACCTAGAGGGTGAAGAAAAAGCAGACTTGATGTAATCGATTGCTCATGCCTGAGCTTTGGACGCTGAGCTACACGAGGCTTGTGGGAGCATGGGGTTTCAAAGCCTTATACCTTTGCTAGCCCCCAGCTCCCCTTGGCATACTTCCTGAGTTCATGCCGGTCTCTCCTAAGCATCCTAAGTAGAGGCCGCTTGATATTCTGCTATTCCCTTGGATAACAGCACAGGACCCATAGGAAATTCACCAGCTCCACCACTCCCCATCTTAGCTCAGGTGTCACGCTGGCTTTGGGGAGGGCACTCCCCGTTTATAGCACACTGTTGTGGTCTGCATGTGAAATGTCCCGTGCAGGTTCATGTGTCTGAACACTTGTTCCTCAGCCAGGGGTGATATTTTGGAAGGTTGTGGAACCTTTAGCAGGTGGAGCTTCACTTGAAGAACTGGGTCCTTGGTGGATAGGCCTTGAGGTTTGAGGGCTTGGCCCCATGTCCAGATCATTTTCTATTTCTTGATTACAATGTGTCTGCCTGACTTCCTGCTCCAACTGTGTGCCTTCCCGGCCATGATGGAATGTTTCCCCTCAAACCGTAAGCCAGAGCAAACCTTAAACAGCTACTTGCCAGGAATTTTTTCATAGCAACAAGCCTAATAGTACACACATCCAATTTTACTAAAACAGCAGCTCCAGATATGACATGGTCTATACTGAAGTATATTTCTGAACTCTAAGCTATTGAGGAATAATCATGAAGAGCCAATTCTTTTAAGGAGATTGAATATCTCAGTCAAGCAAAACTTGGAAATATTTGGCCCAAATGCTCTTGTTACATGGCTTTAAGCTCTCAGAAGTTCGGTGGAAAGACAGATCTCACTTCTGAAAGTTGTTCTCTGACCTCCACACATGTACTGTGGATGCATGCCCACAGGTACACATCATGCACACATACACAAAGATAGATGATAGATAGATGATAGATAGATAGATCATAGATAGATAGATATTTTTAAGTTGTAAAGTGAACAAACATTTTGATAAATAGAACTTTTCTTTTTTTCTTTTTTAAAGAAATTTGTTTGCTCTTATGCTGTCCATACCAATTGCCCTAGAAAGACTGTTGTTCTAAACAAGGATGCGATGAGGGAAAAATGAGAAAGACATGGAAAATATAATTTGACAAATTATAAAGATTTCTTAGAAGGGAACATCATCACTCCCACATCACAAAGAAAAACGGCTCCTGTGATCCTCTAAGTTACTCCACACATGAGCCCATGAGGCACCACTGCAAAGCAGCTGTGCGTCCAGGCGGTTTCACAGCTGGGGCTGAACTGTATCCATCAACTCAGATGGAGGCAAAGCAACCCAAGCATGCCTGTGACATACAGAAGTGGATTTTAAACAACATGCCACACAGGGAACCCCTAAAGAGGGATTCAGGTCAACAGATGGGTCCAGTCATTGGCAGCATCAGTGAGAAAATCTCCCTAAGAGACAGAGTTGGATTCTTCTTTGCACAGTCATGATGTTGTGTTTCAGTAACAGGTTTCTCAGACTCCAGACTAGAAGATTCTACAACCTTTAGGTTGTAATTGAGAGAGAATAAATTCCTCTGGTAAACCATTGTTCGATCAGATGAGGGGCCAGGTGCAGATATCTCTGGCCACAAACGAGGGATGATAGGGTGAGACTATATGTAAAAATTAGACTTCACTCTTTCCCTTGGAGTTACTCATGATTTCGTACCATGCAGAAACTCTGGAGAGGAGAAACTCACTCTGTTAAAGTTCCAACCCCATCCCTTGAAGGAGTTAATTAAAGACCTAAGAGGCTTGGGGACACCATGTCCTTTTAAATGGGAGGAACTAGGATCTGGCAAATTGCTGAGAAGAAAATTGTTTCCTGGAACATGTTCACTGACTCTGCGGGGAATGGGGATGACTCGGAGAAAACACCCCAGATGGGCTGAAGCTTACCCACAGGTTCTCCCTCAACCACCAGAGCTGTGTCTGTGTGTCCAGCTCCTTCCTGTCCCTCAGCTGGGGAGCCTCGCTCTTTCATCCCTGCAAGTGTGGACAAAACTGAATGTTTGGTTTGGAGAACTTTAAGGAATTCTTCCAAGGAAAACTATTTGTGATTTTGCTTTTGAGGAAGTTTAATGCTTCGGTGTGTTTCGTGTGTATAGTTGTTAAAGCACGCACTGAAAGCCACCCTTTTCTTTAGCCATTGTGTTCGATCTCCAGAAGCGTCAGAGTCATGCTGTTGGCCTGCCAGAGATTACCTACTCGGTCTTCATTAGAAAACGCAGACATTTTACCTTTCACTGGGGGAAACACAGGATGGGACTGTGTCCTGCCATGTGGTCTAAATAAACGAGGAAATATCTAGATGAGTTTACAGAAACACTGCCTAACTAAGTGCACTTCAGATTTAAGCATTAAACAATGTTTTTCCTTTCTACAGCAGCACTGAAAGCCGGGCCCTGTGGTACACACCTGCAGACCCCTCATGGGAGAAGCTGAGGTGGAGCGTAGCAGTCAGCCTGAGCAACACACAGGCGTATTTAAATTTAAAATAAAACAAAATCTTGCAGATCATAGGGAGGCAGCTCAATGGTAGAATATTTGCCTAACATGTGCAAAGTCCTGTGTTCAATCTTCATCGTCATCAATAATAATAAGTAATAATAATAAATAAACCAAAACCTAACATTTAATTTTCTGCCCCGCAACCATCATTTCTGAGTAAATTCAAGCTGCCTAGTTATGTACAAAACAGAGAAGATCTGGCTGGTTTTACTTAATGGCCGTCCTTACCTGTACTCTGGCTTTTATACCTTAAAACCACTAAGAATGAGGCCCTTACTTTGCGGCTCCACGTCTAGGAGACAGGTCTTTGCACTATGCTTCCCAAGACAGGCAGAGAGTGTCGACTGATGGTAACGTTCTGATAGGCGGAAGGCATCCGAAATCAGACACTCTGCACAGGGACAGGGTAGATTTTGTAAAGCGTTATGAAGAGTGGGCAGGCAGATCGGTTCTGTTGCAAAAGAATGAGAAAGGAAATCACTGAACAACGATCCTGAGAAAGAAATAGGGTCAAATAGTGGGACTCGGTGGGATCTGTAAATCTTTATAAGGAAGCGTCAGACAGATGCGACAAAGGTATCAGAAGTGATGGGTGTGGTTTCTGATGAAGACTTTGAATCAAAATTGCTGTGCATGATTGTGCATAATAAACAGAACGTGAAACAAACTCAATTCCCATCAGCGGACGAATGGGTTAGCAAATGTGGAATAAACATGGTGTGATCATAACAAGGAATGGAGCAGTGGCATGTCTACAGCATCCATGTAGGAGATGTCACAGCCAGAGAATGACATCATTTCCGTGGTAGAAATGTCTGGAATATGCACAGCTAGACAGCAAGTGAACTAGAAGCCACTGCAGGTGAGAATGTGGTGAGACTGTAAACGGACATGTTGTTTCTGGTAGGGAAGATGGAACTGAGGAATAACCAGAACGTCGTGATGGCTGCGTAGCTATATATCCTGAGTGAGAATCGCCAAACTGTATAGTTGAGATATTTTCCCCAACATAATATTTTTATCAATTAACTGGGAATTTCGTACAATGCATCCAGATTACACTCACTTCCCTTTCCTCCCAGGTCCGTCATCCCATCCTTGCAATCTCCCCAGAAACAGAATAAAAAAAAATACACCAAGTCCAATTTGTGTTCCCAGTATATTCACTGAAGCATGGACAAACTCCTGGTAGCCAGCCCCTTAAAGACAACTAAGTCCTTCCTCACCCCCATATCCCTTACACCCCCCACCCCACCAGAAGCCATCAACAGTAAAGAGCTACCACTTCAGCATCTTCATCAGTTTTTAAGAACGCTCTTCAGTAGCTTCCTGTCCGGACTGTTTTCTTTTTGCGCATGTCAGGAGAGATCGTCACAGAATCCTTCAGTGTCTCTCATTCTCAATTATGAGCATGCAGTCATCGATACCACTGCAAAAGAAGCTTTCTCGCCCATAGCAGTCAACGGCAGCATAGATCATGGACTTCCATTGGCATGATTTCCATTGGCAGCGTGGACCACGGATATGGACACCAACATGAACTCCTTCCGAAGCACAGGCCACAGACATCAACAAGGTCTTCTGCGAGCCCTGTTCATGAACATCAGCACGGTCTTCACAGCCAGCACAGTCTATGGAAGTCTTTGGAGGAGGCTTAATACAGAACATGAACAAATTTTCATCTCGGGTATCTTGTTTGTTGCTCAGAGTCAGGATGCTCATTCGGTTGGTCAGCGTGTTCAGGGACAGAACCAGCATGTGCTCCAGGCTGCTGTCTGTACACCACTGGATCTCTGAGCACGATCTTTGTTCTTGCAGGCCCAGGGTAGTGCTAAGCAGCGCCAGCGGCAGCTATGTGCTTGTGGGCCAATTGGCAGCATGGGTCAAGGGGCAATGACAGGACAAGGTGGGCCTGATGGTGACTCCAGCCTCCCAGCAGGCTGAGACCATACCCCTAGTCAGCAACCATGTGCTCTTCTGTCCGCAGCGACCACGACCCCATACCTGGAGCCGCTGCTACTCTTTGCCAGGCCACGCGTTATTTTTAAATGGTAAACATGAGGCATTGGATTCACCTGGCATCAACAAAAATTAAAACAAAATGGCAAATCTAAGGGTCTTAGCCTATCCTACAAGGCCCCTTTATGAAGTTCTTACCTGCCTTCCAGACTGACTTCCCATCAGCGTCCCCACATATAGGCTCCAGGTTTACCCTCGGACTCTGCTCCTGACAGTGTATCAGATTTTCAGTTCATTCCCTGGGCATACGCCATTCTCCCTCCCTGAATGTTATTGGAGGAGTCGTGGGGGGGGGGGGTGACTTAAGTACTCAGGTTCCTGTGCCCGTGCACAGGTATCAGCTTAAGCCAGGCTTTCTCACTGAACTGAAATATTGCTGTTTTGGTTAGGTTGGGTTGCTAAAGAGTTCTTCAGATCCACCTGTATCTGCAGCCACAGCGTCTGGGTTACAAACACAGGCAGCCATTCTGGCTTTTAATGGGCACTAAGGATTCAATGCTGGGCCCTCACACTGAGCAAGGGTTCTTCCCATCTGAGTCACTTTCCCATGCCCACGTTCTATGTTTGAAGCAGGTGATTCTGTAGCATAAAAATTACATCTCAAGAAAGCTTCTTATAAAACTACTATCAATACTATAATAAAGCTGATAATAAGATACTATCTAGCTATATTGCCATTGTTCTGTATTTTCAAGGACTACCTCCTCTATGTATGTGGTTATATGTATGTTTTGCTTTGTTTTTCTTTCCGGGTAGTCACAAGGGCATCACATATCAGTAACCGACTGAACAACTAGGAACTCACGGTGTCCTGGGGACACAGGGGCCAGAGAAGAGGCATCGCCTCTCCCATTGCGCACTGTTCCTGTAGGAGAACTGTCTCCCCTCTAACGGTGAGCATTTCATCATTCCTCCAAGTTCAGAGAGGCTTGGCACCATGATGGATGTGGCGGCTCCTGGGTTTCTAGAGTAAAGACCGCCTAGCAGTGGAGAAGAGGCCAGAGAGACTTCTAGTGAGGGAGTTCTGGGAAGTATCAGTACCCACACCGTCCTGAGATCAAGAGCAAAGAGAGATAAAACAACTCAAGCTGGTAGAAAAGTTCCACATCCCCTCAGCTGACATTATTTCTTCAAGGCAGATGGTTCTGAATCACTGTGAACAGTCTCACATTTGCATAATGGCTTTTCCCAGTTTCTTTCTTTTTCTGGTTTGCTTTCTTTCTCTTACCTCCAGCTAATTGCTTAGGAATAACATTGTTATTTCCAGCAAACCCCTCCTCTTAGGAAATGGTGCAAACATAAATAATATTTACCCAGGCCAGGAGTCACAAGTAGACCAAAGATGGTAGAACCCGGGCCAGATGAGCAAAGTTGTGGTGCCTCCCACTATGGCAGAGGAAGCTGCTGCTGAGGGACAGTGTGGGGCTCAAGACAAAAAGTCATGATATCGTCTTGGGAAAGCCAATGATTTTTAATACCATCAGCAGAACAATCTATCAAGTTCAGAGATGGAGTCACCTTTGCCATGAACCAACAAATATCAGAGAGAGGGGGGAGAGGGAGAGAGAAAGAGAGGGAGAGAGAGAGACTGGGTTTGGTGTAGACTTTTGAAATCTCAAATCCGCTCCCAGCAGCTCACATCCTCCAACAATGCCACACTTTCTAATCCCTCCCAAATAGTTCCACTAACTAGAAACCAAACATTCAAACATATGAGCCTATGGAAGTCTATTCTTATTCAAACCATCACATTGTCTTTTATATTTTGTTTTGTTTTTGGTACAGAGTTGCAGCATGTAACCCAGGCTGACCTGGGTGGGACTCACTATGTAATTCAGGCCAGCCTGAGAACTTGCAATGTAGCCAAAGTTGGTCTGAAATTCACTATCCTCCTGCCTCAGCCTCTGGAGTGCTAGAATTACAAGTGTACACTACTACACCCACATATTGGGTCTGTTGTTAGAAAGGTGTTGTTTTCCATCAGCTACCTGAAAGTGGTCTAGAAACTTAGTGATCTTAAGCAAATACATTCCCAAAATTAACATGGTGAAAAATAATTTAAGTAATATTTAACTTCTTTGCAGCATGCTACCAAGCCTCCTGTTTCTGTTATGAATCTTTGCTATCAAGGACTGAGACTGAACCCCAGATAAAACAAGGTCAGAGGCATCACCCAACCCCTTTGTTACATGACACAATAAAGAAGGGGTTGGGATTGTAAGCAGAGTTCAGTTTTGCAGCTTGTAAAATCTAGGTGAAGTTTTTGCAATCTTGGGTGGGCTAATGTAAAAACGCAACCTGATTTACACTGAAAAAGTTTATTATGTACTGCTGGCAATTTGGAATAGTAGGTATTTTGAAGTGAAGGCAGTTGAGACACAGCACTTGCTTTAAGGGCTCTTTTGACCTCTGCCTTTCTAAGTAAAGAGCAAGAATCTTTAATGAAAAAGATGTTCTCCCTGTACCAGGAAGAGGAGAATATTCTTATCCCAGGAAATGAAGAGTCAACACTGACATGAGTTTGTGAAACAAACCTACTTGAATAACCCTTCCTTCCGTTAGTGTCCCCATCTACTTTCTAGTCACTTTCCATAACTTACTGGTCCACTCCAGACTCCTTCCTTCATCTTATCAATCTCCTAAACTCATCCTTGTGTGTTATACTGCATAAGCTCCATCTGCTTCCTGAGGTCTTTATTCCTTTATGATAAGACCTCCATGAACATGTGAAAATATTCACAAATCATGTACAACTTTTTTGTTTATTTGTTTGTCTGCTTTGGTCATTGTAATTCTCAGGCCTCACACAGAACCTAAGGGCATAGAGAAAGATTGATAGGATAAAAGATTATTGAATCTACTCTAAAAAGAAAAGAGGGAGGATATAGATATGATAAGATAAAAAGGTAGATTACTAAATCTACTTTTAAAAATCAACTACTAGTATTAAATATTTTACTTTGGATTGGACTTTTGTATGTTGTATACAAATTTTGTATATTGATACAAATTTGAGATTAATTTTGTTAAAGAGTACATACATTTCTACTCTTGTTCAAGGTATTGTACCTATACAACTCGTTTAGCAATATAATGCAAATTTCTAGTTTTTGAAAGTTATTATTGCCAACTGTTTAGGATAATAAGGAACCACTGTTAGTAATCAGTCACCTATTATTGATCTTGTAGTCACATTAGGTATATTTTCAATTTAAAACAGAGATATGTTTTAGATAGACAGGTCATCTTCAAATACTTCAGAGACCTGTGGAATATGGCACTTAGGATGTTTTAAAAATATAGGTTCTTTTTTTATGACAGTGAGACATGTCTGCTCCTGACAGCACCAATCTACTTCAGAGAAGATAATGGGCATTGAAGAAACTCCACATGGAGTTTACTTTCTTTGTGGTAAAAGGAAGTCACTAGATAAGAAAGTGCCCTTGCCTCAACTGCTGACAGCATGCTGTCCTAATTGGACAAGCAGGACACAAAAGAGAGTGACTACCAAACCTTATCAAGACAAGGTAGAACAGTCCTTCAAAAAAATCATGCTTCATAGAAAAGCTTGTTGAATATTTTAGGCCTTAGGCTGAAGATGGATACCCCAACATTGCAGAGGAACTTTGGGTAACTGTCCAGACAGCCAGCTGTTTTTTGTCATTTCTCACATTTTTTGGAGGTCGTTTGCTCACACTTTCTGCTTACTCAATTAATATTATTTTTCCCAGGTCTCTGAAGTAGTTGAAGACTTGATAGTTATAGTTTTCCTTGTTTGCAAGGCTCAGAAAAGAAATTCATTAAAGAAGTGTAAAGTGTGTAAGGTTGAAAGATATCAAAAGATAGTTTTGGATGGTAGTACAAGTCATGATAGAATGTAAATTAGGTACAATACTTTGGACTCATCAAGATAGGATAGATAATGGAACATTTTCTCTGAATTTGTCAAATGTAAATGGACTAGACATTGTTGATGTATTTATTGCCTGTATATATTATATAGTTATTGTACTTATTGTATATAGTTTTTCTTATATTAATTATAGCCTTCTTTTTATTTTAGACAAAAAAGGGGAAATTTAGTGATATTTTATTTGTGTTTTAATAAATAAAGCTTGCCTGAACATCAGAGTGCAGAGCTAAGCTACTAGAGGCTAGGAAATGGTAACACACACCTTTAAACCCAGGACTCAAGGCCACCCTGGGCTACACAAGATTGAATCTGTCTAAAAGAGAAATGGAACTCACACAAAGTTGATCCCAGTACTCGGGAGTCACACACCTTTAATCCCAGCACTAGGGAGGTAGAGACAGGAGTGATATGGCTGGGTGGAGAGGGGTATATAAAGCAGGAGGAGATGAACTCATTGCATGCAGTCTGAGGTTTGTTGGAGAGCATTGCAGTCTGTAATCATGTTGAAGACAGGATTGCCCCTTTGTTTGTCTGAGCCTTGGTAGAAGTTAAGAACTCTCTAGTGGCTTGGTTGCTTTGCTTTTCTGATCTTCAGCTTGAACCCCAATATCTGTCTCTGGTTTTTCATTATTCATGCTACAGAAACTCTTTCCCCTACAACATAACAACTCTGAAATTTTCAAACCAACAATATTAGTACTCCTTTGAATAATCCAAGGATTCTCAAGAGCCACACAAACAGATCAAGTAGAAAAAAGAAATCTCTTCTAGTCTTTCAACTTGTTCGCATTCCTATCTAGACAGAAAAAAAAAATGTCAAAGCTGTCTTTAACATGATAGTCTCAGGGAGATGACTCTGTGATGAAAAGTGTTTGCTGTGCAGACATGAGGAACCTAAGTTGGAGTCCCCAGAACCCTTGTGAAACCTTCGTGTAACAAAAGCAACTGTATCCTAGAGGAAGATGGGTGACAGACGCAGGAGAACCTCTGGAAGCTACTGGGCCGGCTAGTCGGGCATATGCCACAGATAAACCACCAAGAGACTCTGTCTCAAACAAAGTGGAAGGTAACGACTGACACCCAAGGTTATCCTCTGACCTTCATACACAAATTTGCACACCTGTGTACACACACACACGCCACACCCAGCAGTCCTTTTTAGAGTTGAGTTGGCATGTATGCCAAACATATGCTGCCCTCTGAGACTTTTTAGGATTAAAAGCCATTGCTCAAAGGGCGTGCGATTTCTCTTCCCAGCAGGAAGAACTTTGTTCCCACTGCTCCACCTTAAGTAGAGCATGAGTAGAGATGCATGTGGTGTTTCTATGCCCCTCCTCCTGCTAGCGATGCTGCAGCCACTTGGGGGAAACAGAAGCAGTACTAGGAAATAATTCTGTACAGACAGGGAAAGAAAGTGTGTGTGTGTCTGTATGTGTGTGTCTGTGTTTTGTGTGTGTGTGTGTGTGTGTGTGTGTGTGTGTGTGTGTGTGTGTGTAAAGGCTGTTAGATGTTTCCTAAACAATCAGTCCTTTGAGCTCATTAATGGACATGAGAAGGGAATGTCTGCTTACCTACTTGGACCTACAATAGGGAGATTTATTATTTTCTGTTTTCCAAGGTTGTGTCTTGCTACTTATTGAGTCCAGCCCTATCTACAACTTACTATGTAGCCCAGGCTTCCTGTTTCAGTTGTGGGATAAGAGGCATGAGGCACCATACCCAGCTGGGATGAATGTTTTCATTACAACCCTCAGTTCTTGTGGGTAGTGGTGGCACACGGCTTTAATCCCAGCACTTGGGAGGCAGAGGCAGACGGATCTCTGTGTTTGATGCCAGCCTGGTCTACAAGAACTAGTTCCAGGACGGCACCAAAGCTACATAGAAACCCTGTCTCGAAAAAACAAACAAACAAACAATCCTCAGTTCTGCCCACCTCTCCTTCAGGTAGCACACAGGGGAGCTCTTATGCCTGAAATCTCACAGCAGAAAAGAAATGATTGTATGGACGATGCCACCCCTACACTAGGAGACAGGATGGGGATGCAGCCTACTCCAGTGCTTTCAGAGAACACTCATGTCTAAGCCGGTACTGTGTCATTTAGCTCTAGTACATTCACCTCTAATCTGCCATCAGTGGGGATTTTCAGGAGGCCCTCCCAGGAGGGAACAAAGCCACGTGTGTCCTCACCCTTTCATCATCCTAGGTGTGCCACCCATCCATTCCCATCTGAGCCATGCAGTTCTGGGCCTGGAGCACCAGCCAGAGGTGTCCTGGCAGCTTTAATTAAGCCAGCTGTTGAGCAATCTCGGGCATGGTGCCTGCAATCGCTCCACATTTACTCGTCAAGTGAAGCCTTCGGGAAGCGGATTCAGAATGTATTTAGGGTCCTTTAATGAGCACTCTGACACACGACTGCCTCAGAGCAGATCTCTGTGTGATGTGCCAGCTCACGGGGGTTCTGAGCCATCTCCGTGGGGACCGAAACCTGTGACGCAAGGTGGCAAGGTGGAAAGATAGGAGCTCGTCTGGTCAGCCTTTTCCAACTCAGGAACCTTAAGATGATTGCAGGTGATCCTGAGCGGAGAACGCAATGTCACAAGAAGCTCCGTTCTAAACCATTTTAATGTTGTATAAGCAGTAGGAGTATATTTAGGAATGGCCTGTTCTACCCAAGAATATGAAAACAAAAACAAAAACAAAAAACCCACCAATTTGAGAATGTGCAACTCTTAGTCTTTTTTTTTTATAGGTGGGGCAGTCTGAAATGAAGTATGTCCGTCAGGTAGCCTATGCTATACATTTAACATGTGTTTATGATATGTAAGAGCTTGGGAAGCCTTTAACCAAGATATAGATGAGGAAATTGTGATTAGCTGTGGCTTAAATAATTCTAAGCATGCTTTAATTTGCAGCGGCAGGCTTGATTCAGTGACCCGGGAACTGTACCAGGAGCTCTGCCTTCCTAGCTTTCCGCATTTTTTCATGTTCTCTGGTAGTCCCGGGTTGGAGGTACTTCTGCCAACACACGTGTAGAAGAAGCAAGGAAAAGGGAGAGAAGATACGCCCCAGCAAGCGGTCCTCGGTGTCCCTTTATCTGAGAAGAAAGTCTTGCCTGAAATCTCCAGGAGGTTTCTTTTTCCTCTGTATCTCAGTAACCACAGTGAAATCCTGTGGGAACTCCGGGTTACTAACAAGGCTGGGGAGAAGAGCTTTAGCAAAAGGGGTTATTCTACACCATGTTGTCATTCCCAGTATCTCTATCCCCCCAAAAAAGGGACATGCAAGGATGAGAGGTGGTGTGGTGGGCCTCTCTGAACCAGATAACACACAATCAGAATTCTGCAAAGTAATGATGGACTCGCTAACACAAGGCTGAGAGCTGAGGTCTATGAAGCAAGATGATGGCTTTAGAACAAACTTTGTTCAGAGTTCCAGAACATCACAGCCCTTCTTTACCTCAGCCCTCTGCAAGGTGGCTTGGAAAATCCCCCCAAGTGGTCATCTGCACGCTCACCCTGGTACACATGTGCCCCACCCCACACTAAATAAATGATAAATGTAAATAAGTAAATTGAAAAAAATCACATGTGAAAAGCAGACTTGATGATTCCCTGCTGGGACTATGTGATAGCATTTCCTATATCATGCCAATAGTTGATTAACTCGTCGCCTTCAAAAAGCGCCTAAGTTCATGCTATTAATGCCATTATTTTTGAGAGGAAGCATTTTACTTGCAAAGGTATATCAAGAATGATAAAAAAAAAAGAGGGGGGAGTTCTAAAAGCAGGTAGATCTTTGTATTCAAACTTTACGCTTACTAGCCTTGGTCAAGTCTCAAGTGTCTTCCTGCAAAATGAAGCTAAGGCCAGCACCTCCACGGCTGTGAGTCATGAGAGAATAATGCATATTTAACCTAGTCACTGAGGGGGAGAGTGGGGCCCCCATGGCGCTCCTGGCCGTGCTTTTCTTTTGACCGCATTTTAATTGTTGATCACAGACATAGTTTGTGAGCTCACCACTCAGAGTAGTGGTTTGGTTTTAGTTTGCAGTGCTGGGGATTAGACCTAGTAGTGTCTGGCTCACGTGGGGCAAGCCCTCCACAGCTGAGCTACGTCCCCCCCCCCCGACCCAATGCTGTTGTCAACTTTAATGCATTCGTGCATTGCAGCTTGTGGCATCTTTCTGCCGAAAAGCATAACTTAAAAGATAATCGGGGGGTGTATTTTGATAGCCCATTAATCAGACTCAAACTTCCCTAAGTCTATGGTAGTGAACTGGGGCGCACCTGACAGAGTCCCAGTATTTCCTGGATGATATTAGTCATGGCTCCTGACAATGGGACTAGCCCTCCACAGTATGCACTATAGGACCCAGGCACAGCAGTTTGAAGCTATCTGTGGAGCTCCTGAGTTTTCTTGGTATTTTATCTGCAGACTTTCCAAGTCTCTTGACCCACATGTTCTCATTCTCATCCTTGGTTGGTTCAGTTTTTTTTAAACACAAATATAAAGGGAGACCAGCCACAGTATTAAATTTAGCCTCCAAGGTTATTGTGAGAGAGACTGAGTATGACGGCTTATGCCTTATCCTAGTACTCAAGAGGCTGAGGCAGGGAGATCACCTATGAGTTCAAAGCCAGCAGTTGGCACAGTGAAATCCTGTCTCAAAAAAAAACCAAACCAAAACAAAACAAAACAAAAAAAACCATCAAAATTAAATCAGGGGAAAGCAAGACATGATGAGAGACAGTGAGCTTTGTTTGGTATTTTATTAAATGGAAGTACCTAAGCGAGCACTGAAGTTGGGTGCCAGCCAGCTTTGGTGACATAGGACTGTATCTTAGCTACTCAGAAGGTCCACCAGGCTACAAAACAGTTCAATAGGAATTCTTGGTTGCCATGGTTCCCCTTCATTAAACCATAAAAGCCAATAGAAACCATACCTGTATGGTCACAATATTAAACACAAAATTATTTTGGGAGCCATTTATGGATAGTCTGACAAGGTAAACACAACTGAGTTTAAGCAGTGGCTATTTCCTGAATCTAAACAACCCTGTGTTTTCACCTTAGAACAGTGATTCTCAACCATAATTTCATGGCTGAGGTCACCACAGCATGAGGAGCTATATTAAAGGGAAGCTACACTAGGAAGGCTGAGAACCACAGCTTCAGAAATCCTTTCTAGAAAATATTCACGATCCATGCAAAGTCACTACTGCTGCGTAGGACATGTCTCTGACACCCCAGCCTCACTTCCCACTTCCCCCTTATGCACATCACACCTAGAAGAACATCCAGACATTTGTAAAACGGCTGGTGCCAGCCAGGGTTGGTGGAAGACAGCATTCTTTCCTCGAGGCATCCATGCAAAGCTAAGAACCAGATGCTGATGCAGTCTCTTGTTAGTGACAGAATGGCAGCTTCTGAGTGGCCCACGGTCTGTCTTAAGCTTTTAACTGCAGACTGGAGACTTTTTATGTGGTCGAAGTGGTATCCCCATAAATGCTATTTTGGATACCCATAGAGAGTTAGAAGAAATTCTTTACCAACTATGAGACAGGGGAAGACAGAATCTGGAACCTGATGCTATTGGACTGAATGCTACTCTCTGCTTTACACAGCCAAGCAAATACCCTCTCACCCACAAGGCTTGGTGGCACAATAATCTTTAAATCTGTGACTGGAAAAGACCAGAGAAGCATAAGATTTGGTTGGGCATTTCCAACCCATTCAAAATACAGGAAATGTGGCTCAAATCAAAGACAAGGTGTTCTCTCAGGGGAACATGGTGACACACTCCTGGAATCTCAACACTTAGGGAGCCAGAGGCAGGGGTAGTGGGAGTTTGAGGCCAGCCAGGGCTAGGAATGAATTGCAAGCCAAAGTCAACAAATATGAAACCAAACAAACAAATAAACAAGCGCCGGTTGCCTCTTTAAAAGGCCAAACTATGGACCCAGTAAAATGAGCATTTATTGGGGGGATGGGGAAGGGTAAGGCTGAGGGAATGGCATGAAGGCATTCAGGTCAGTAAGCCTCCTCTGCAAGACACTATAATATCAGGTATATCTCATTGTATACTAATCCAAACCCAGAGGATCAGAACACTGAGAAGGACCCCTTAATGGTTGATGGACTTCAGGTGATAATGCCATATCACAGTGGATTCATTGATAGTAACAAATGTACCACTCTGGTGGGGCTGTAGACAGTGGAGGAGGCTGTGTACATCTAGAGGTGGAGAGTGAACAGGAAAGTCCGTATTTTCCAGTCAAGCTTTCTGTGAGCCTAAAACTGCTCCTTTAAATTAGTCTTATTTTTAAAAACTATTTCTGTAACTTGGTATCTGAGGATGCAGATGTTCAGTTTCTGAGAGGCATCATGTGTGATCGCAGCTGATGCTACTGGGCCAAATGGAGACTGTGTCCCTGAATCAACACACAGCCTAGGACACAGCTTACAGGACTGGTCTTAGAAACTCAAAATAGGCAAGAGACTTCTTCATGTCATTCAGGTGACATATTGTGGTGGCCATGAAAATGCCCCCAGTCTGATTTGCTACAGGAGCAAAGTTGGATGATGGCCTCAGACGCTGCCACATGGGACCACACTTATGCCAAGTCCATGCATTCACCAGACTGATGCCAATCACCATGGTGAGAGCATCGTGGCAGTCTTTGTTCCAGTAAGATGGACTCGTCCAAGGACACATCCAAGGACACATACCAGCCTTGCCTTGAGTGTTCCCCATAGCCCTGCATGGATCTCTCTGGACACATCACTGTGGTTTGGATTTGTTTTTTCTCCCTTCCAGCATTCCCTACTTGCCTTCCATCTTTCTATAGGTGCTAGCTCGGCCCTGCTGTCTGTAGACTCCTTTTGTTTTCCTGTTCTCTCCTCCACATCAAATTCCATCACGGCATCTGCTTCTGGCACAGCCGAAATGCTACCTTCAGCATTTCTTTCTCTACCAGACAAACACTGTTGCCGCTCCAAAAACAAAACACAGTGTTTGCTGTGACTGGGGTGAGACATTTATTAGCTTAAAGTTCACAGTTATTTCTAAACTCCCTGCTAAGCCGGAAATGACAGCCTCGTTTCTTTCATTCTGATTGGCTAATCATAAAGCCCTCCTGTATTTTGTAACTTATTTGTAAGATAGGAACAGAACACTATTCTAGGAGCTGACATACTATTAGCCATTGGGATGATGAGATGAAAAGCGAAAGGCATCTTGGTGCTGATGTGGGATTTCTTAGGGGCCATGCGGCACTTGCAGCTCTCCAAGAGCGTTGGGAGCTCTTCAGAGACAAAGCAAAGAGTTCCCTGCCAGCTCCTGTCTCTTAGACCCTCACTGACCTGCTGTGCTGGTTAGTTTTTTGCCAACTTGACAAAAGCTAGGATAATCTTTAAGGAGGGAATCTCAATTGAGGGTTGACCTCCATCAGACTGCCTGTAGGCAAGTCTGTAGGCATTTTCTTCTTTGATGATTGATGTCAGAGGGATCAGCCCACTGCGAGTGGTGCTACTCCCTAGTGAGTGGTCCTGGGAGGTATAGAAAATGTAGCTGAGCTGAGCTGAGGACCAAGCCGATAAGCACCATACTTTGATGGTCTCTGCTTAAATTCTAGCTTCCAGGTTCTTCTTGCTTGAGTTGTGCCCTGAATTCCTTCAATGATGGACTGTGGTGTGGAAGCATAAGATGAAACAAACTCTTCCCTCCCCAAGTTGGCCCTGATCGTGGTGTTTATCACAGTGATAGGATCTCAAGACAACCGTCCTCCAGATGTGAGTTCTAGACAACCAGAGACTGTCTGCATTTTTCTTGTTCTTCCTATGTACCCCAGATGCTTTGGGAGTGCCTGGGACATAGTAAGTGTGCTCATTGAACAATAATAATAGATAGTCACTGAACAACCATAAACCCGAATGGATCATCCCTTTTCTTCTCTTTAGTTCTGGGCAAGATTCCTACTGGTCTGCAGAAACCGAGTAGATGAAGGTGAGGCATAGAGAGAAGCATGGTCTTCTACCCCTGTGGTGTCCACAACTGAGAAGTTAATGCCCAGTTCATAGCTTGTCCTTGGCTCTGAGACTACTGGACTCAGAAGTGATTCTGCCTGGTACTCTTCTGCCTTATCTTATGCAGAACCCCTCCCAGGGACAGAAAATCAGTCCTTCACAAACCTCAGATACTGCCTTCAATTCCATACTCCCTAGAATGCCCACCTCTACACACATGCACACTGATCATGGAAGAACGTGCAGTAGTTATAAATTTGTTATATGGCAACTCAAAGGCTTTACCATATCAGGATTTCTTTTGATTCTGAATAGTTAATTACAGAGGCTTCAATGGGGAAGAACTTTATAAAAAGTCAAAACACATAATCCAGGCTCTGAAGAACAGTACTCCATGGTTCCAGGACTTGGGCTTCTAATTGGTTGCTCTGCGACGCATGACTTTGCCCAAGGTCACACTACAGTGCAAGAGAGATCACTCCCACTCTAGCCATCACATCCGCATCCCAGAAAGAATAAAAAGGAAAGAGAAGGGCACACGGCCTTATTTTGCAAAACCACACCATCACTTTTTGCTAATATTCCATTGGCCAGAGCGCTGCTGCCTGGCCTGAGCTTTGTCACACAGCCATAGCTAGCAGCCTGATAGACTGGAATGAGTTTGGTTTGTCTTCTGAGCAGCCACGTACCCAGTGAAAGTCTGATTGCAGTAGATGAAAAAGACAAATCCTGGGACCACCATCCAGTCTGTGTTGTCCACAGCTGCCTTCCAATAGATGCTGTCCATTTAGCCTGTTCTCGGGGAGCCGTGGCATCCTGCCAGGAGTCAAGGTGGGATTCTGAGATCTGCTTCCATAAAAAATGTGTTCACCTCACACACTCTGAATATGTAGTGTTAGAGTAAGGATGGGAAACAAGAAGCCCAGAGCAGACAACAGCCCATGGTAATTTTCAGTCCCAGGAGACCACGGCCTTGCTGGATACTCTCAATGGTATAGAATAATGCATGTGATTTCTTTGACAATATAATTCTCTGAGAAACTTATTAGGCCTCTGACTTACTCTCTTCAAGTAAATGTTCTGCATGTTATAATAGCTGGAGACCTAGTGTGGGCATGAGTTTTACACCTGAGATCTTTCCTCACTGCCCTCTGTATTACACCTGTGACCCCATCTTAAGGGCTACTACCCCCAGGTTAGATGAAACAACAAACTGCTGATAAACGTAATCTAATCTAATGCCACACCCTTAATTTAATCTTTGCTGCCAGACTGGTTTTGTCTGCTTAGCAGAAACACCTAACTAAAGGTAATGGGGAAAAACTTGAAGCATGAGAAAGGTCCCATTCTATGGTTAGCATTCAAACATACCATTTCTTTCTTTCTTTTAAAAAAAAAATTTACTTTTACTTTATGTGCATTGGTACTAAGTCTGTATGCATGTCCATGTAAGGGTATGGGATCCCCTGGAACTAGAGTTGCAGACAGTTGTGAGCTATCATGTGGGTGCTGGGAATTGAACCCAGGTCCTCTGGAAGTACAGCCAATGCTATTTTTTGTGATGTTTTTTTGAGACAGGGTTTCTCTGTGTAGCTTTGGAGCCTGTCCTAGAACTCACTCTGTAGACTACGCTAGTCTCAAACTCACAGAGATTCGCCTGCCTCTGCCTCCCAAGTGCCAGGTAAAAGCATGCATCACCACCACCTAGCTGCAGCCAGTGCTCTTAACCACTGAGCCATCTCTCTAGCCTCCCAAACCCACAATTTCTAACTCCTTCGTTCCGAAGTTCAAAGTCAGCTGATGTTATATATTTACGTTACTGAAGCACATAAAGTCAATTACAAGGAACAGGAAGTGTCTCTCCCAGTTGGCCTCACCATGGGCATGTGTGTATCCTGCAGGAAGCCATGGGCACCCCACTGCCCTACTGTGATTCCGTATCTTAGACACCAGCACATGTCTCTTGCTGCTGGGGTTCCCTTTGCCACAATCCCACACAAAAGCCAGTATCACACAAAAGCATCAAGCTATAGGAAAAGTCTCTTTCAACTTTCCTGTTATGATAGAAGCAAATTGGTACCAGTGGGCCATATTTTATTTGAAAAATTATCTATAGATTTATACTAGAGGCAAAAGTTTTAGTATACATCTTAAAGCATGCATCAACTTTTTTCAGAAGTGATGTGCATTCATGTAAGTACGTGAATTGCATCACTTAAAATCCCGTGTTCCTCTTGGTTAATTGCTTTAGCATGTACATACACATTTCTCCTAACTGCATATGGTCCCAAGTTTCTCTATGTAGCCCTAATTGTTCTAGAGTTCACTACATAGACCAGGCTGGCCTCGAACTTACCGAGATTCTCCTGCTTCGGCTTCCTGAGTGCTGAAATTAAAGGTGTGAGTCACCATATCTGGCCTTTTTTATTTTATGTGTGTGGGTGTTTTGCCTGCATGTATATATGTGTACCATGTGCCTGTCTGGTGCCAAACAAGGTCAGAAGAGGGCATTGAATGCCCTGGACCTGGAGTTACTGAGAATTTAGCAAGTACTGAGTTATCTCTCCCTTTTGTGTTTTTGAGACAGTGTCTCGCTATGCAGCCCAGGCTAACCTCTAACTTAGAACAGTTCTCCTCCCTCTGTCTCTTGAGTTCTGAGGCTACAGGCATGTGCCCCTCCTCTTCTCCTTGTTGTCTTTTTCTCGAGAGCTCTATTCTCAAACTCTCCTTCCCTGACAGGGCCAGATGGCCTCCAGCACCTCCAGATATGCATCAAGGCATATTCCTTTTTTTGTTTTTTGTTTTCTGGTTTGCCTTCTCTGTGTAGCCCCAGCTGTCCTGGAACTTATTCTGTAGACTTGTTGTATGAGGTACTTATTTGTTTCCGGCTGCTCAGCCCCAAAATAATCACACAGAAACCATATTATTTGCAATACTGTTTGGCCAATAGCTTAAGCATATTTCTGGCTAACTCATATCTTAAATTAACCATCTCCATTAATCTGTGTATCGCCACAGGCTGTGGCTTACCTGGTAATGTACCAGCGTCTCCAGTGGGGTACATGGCTTCTCCTGACTTCACCTTCTTTCTCTCAGCATTCAGTTTAGTTTTCCCCAGCTACCTCTATTCTGCCCTGCGCAGGCCCAAGACAGTCCTTTATTAACCAATGCTATTCACAGCATACAGAGGAGAATCCCACATCACAGACTAACCTTGAATTCAGAGACTACCTGCCTCTGCCTCCCAAGTGCTAGGATTAAAAGTATGTGCCACTATGTCTGGCTTTTTGTTTTATTTTGAACAAATCCTAGAAAATCATATATTACCTTTGATGAAGAGAGGACGGTGTTGAAGGTTGCAAAAATCAATAACAGAATCAACTCTTGTAACATTGCTAAATTTTGTAACACATTTATTGTTATGCATTATTGTAAAAGCTTCCACAGTGTAAAAAATAAAACCAGTACTCAAAGCCAATTGCAGAAGTTTATATCTCATAATAAAAATGGAACTGAGAATCCTATTAAAGGCTATCTTTCATTGCACTGGATTGTTGTAAACACTCCGAATGATAAAAGTAAAGTTGCAATTATAATCTATTTTCAGTTTCTGTGTTTTAATTCATTACTCATACCATTTAATAAAATACAATTTATAAAAACATATCCATTTGTTTGCAAGCACTATATAAATAATATAAAGCTGCCTTGCTAATTTGATAGCTAAATACCATTATTTTTTGTAAAAGACCAATTAAGTAGGTAGGATTTTACTCTGTTAAACATGCACCTTAAACAGGATTCACCATGAAGGAAGCGTTCAGTCAGACCAGAAAGAAGTGAAACAATCAATCATTTAGGTATATGAAGGAAGAATAGTCTTATGGCAGGAAATAGCAATGCAAGGCTCCAATGAAGGATGTCCTTGGTGTTCAAGGACAGCAAAGGAGGCCAGTATGGCTAGAGCAGAGGGAAGGAAGGAAAGAGGGGGGAATGAAGAAATGGAAGGTGGGAGGGGTAGCAGATGAGGTGAGAGACAGATTACTAGAGGGAGGCAGATTATGAAAAACCTTTAAGGCAATGATCAGGTTAACCTTTAAGAAAAAAATGAAGAGCCACTGGAGAAAACAGAGATAAAGTGGCATTACTGGGATTTGGATTTTTGTCTTTCATGGTGACATGAACTACAGAACTAGTTGCGACATGTTCTAGTTTCATTTCTATGACAAGCAAACCCCACTTCTGGTACCAACTTCTGTTCTAGTTTCCCTTCCATTGCTATGACAAATACCATGATCAAAAGCAATTTGGAGAGGAAAGGATTTATCTGACTCCCACTTTTAGTACTTGTTCTCTTCATTGAGTGACATCAAGACTCAAGGCAGAAACTTGAAAGAGAAACCCTGGAAGAACATTACTTGGTGGCTTATTCACTCACAGAATCATGCTTAGTTTTCCCATACAGCCCAGACCACATGTCTAGAAACAGTACTGTTCATAGTGGGCTGGATCCTCATACGTCAATTAATAATTAAGACTAATTTTAAAATACTTATTTTTAAGTTTTGGTGAATAGGGACATTACTAACTAGTGATCTGCAACTGAGTCCTGTTTGCAGGTAGAAAGAAAAGCCACCTGTGAGGTAGAATCCAGGAAAGTTCCTACAGATCTTTTCAGATGCTCACTAAAATGTCAGGCCAACTGATCTTGCTAATTCCTCAATCAAGGCTTTCTTCCTTTCTATTTTTTCTTTATTATTTTTCCTGCTCTTTCTAGGCTGTGTCAAGTTAATGATTAAAGCAAACTAGGACACAATAAGAAGTGATATTATGGCTACAAATACATTAGAATCATTATCTGTAAGCAGCTTTAGTTCAAAAGAAGAAAGGCCTTTCTGATAAAGATTTTATAATCTCCAAGGAATTATCAAGCTCCTTGTACCTTGAAATAGTCAGACCAAAGCCTGCTGGTCGCTCGTGTGGAAGGAGATTTTATGGAGATGCTTGCACTGACTGACAATAGTCTATAATGGCCTTGTGAGCTTGACTGCACAAGAAAATACTTCTGTCATAACTTAATAGCTAAATTAAGGCTAACGGTGAAAATGGAACTGGGTTCATGAACTCTGTATTTTTACTTAGTGTGTATTCACTGTACAATACATCTTGATATTTTTATGCATGTATATCACATATCTTGATCATGCTCTCTCTTCCCCATGGCTACTAGTCCCTCCCTCTTCCAAGTAGTCTCCCTGATATTTTCATATCTTAAAAAAAAAATCTATTATTCCACAAGTGAAGGAAAACATGCAATGTTTGTCTAAGTCTGGCTTATTTTTCTTAGCATCAGGATCTCCAGTTCTATCCATACTCCTGGAAATGTCATGATTTCATTCTACTTTATGGATAAGTAAAACTCTATTATATATTATATGCAATATACTCTCTCTCGCACACACACACCATTATATATTATATACAATATATACGTACTCTCTCTTGCTCTCTCTCTCTCACACACACACACATACACACACATACCACATCACATCATGTTTTCATTATCCATGTATCTGTTGATGGACATCTAGGTTGATTCCATAACTACTGTGAATACAGAAATAAACATGTGAGTACAGATATTTTTGCTGTATATTGAATTAGATTCCATCAGGAAAATACACAGGAGTGATATAGCTGGCTTCATTTTTAGACAAGAATATTAATGATGTTTCACCCCTGAGGAAATGTTAATGTTTGGGAAAGTGAGACTGTCGCTCTCCGTGGTGCTGAAACATCAACAGTTACAGGATAATGTTCGCCTAACTTAATGACTGTGTTCTTTAAAGAGGTGAGGCTACCAGGCTCACATTTATTCATGTGAATAAATGCTGTGTGAGTGAAGAGTTTAAAAACCAAAGAGTGTACCAAAAAGATGTTTTAAAATTCAGAATCTTACAACTGGAAAGAATTTCAGGGTGCATCTGGCATAATCCCTTAATTCTGCTACTGAGGAAACAGCTGCAGAGAGTAAACTCACTTGTCCTATGTAACAGACACCACCAGTCAGGACTTCCCATCCTTGTGTAGAACAGACCCCTAACAGAGGCTCAATGTGACTTCCGAGTCTCTGTAGATGACTTTCACCATTTCTCAATATGACATTGCATCTAACTGGTCTGCCATGATTTCTAAAGGCTGGGGTTTGAGGGTTTGGGTTTTGAGATATGTAAAAACATTACCCGTCATTTGTGTGGCTGATTGTACTCAGTGGGGCTATAGATCAATCTTTCAGTGATAGCTAGTGACACTGCAGAACAGGAAGCACCCAGGAACTCATCCTGTGAGGTTCAGTGAAGCAAAGGTTCACCAACTGATTTGTCATCTGGCTAGTTTTTCAAAGGGAAAAGAAGACAAGAATTTGCTGACATGGTCCTCATGCTGGCAAACATTGGGGAGGGTTTTTGTTTGCTTGTTTTTGTTTTTTGGATTTTGTTTTGGTTTTGGTTTGGTTTGGTTTTGGCCTGGTATCATAGGTAAACAAGGACATGCCTAAGAGATAAGATTGTAAATATGTATATGTGAGGAAGCTACTTTAAATCTTCATTTTAATTTTTATAAAATTCTAACTGTGTGTGTGTATTTTTAACACAGAGCACACACAGACATTAATAACTTGTGAATTACAGCTGAGATAGTGGAATGCTGCCTATGAGAAAGAAACTAGGGAAGTTCCTTCCTGCCCTTCCAGAGGCTCACTGAAACCTCAGGGCTCAGATGCAGGCAACTCAGCTGTTCCAAGAGGCAACATCATTCAGCCTCAGGGCCCCAGAGCCAAGAGCAGGTGCAGGCCACTGGCTCTTGAGAGGCTACCAAGAGTTACCTTGAGACCCACACTGGGAATGAAAGCCAGGAAAAAGGACTTTCTTGGATATTTCAGAAGCCTGTGCTAAAGATGGAGACTCAAGCCAAACAGAAAGACTATATCCTCAGGTACACCAGCCCCTCTTTCTTGCCTGTACGCATGACACTTCAGACCCAGAGAAGCTAAGGGTGCCTCCAGTCCTGCTTTGGCGTCCTCTCTGACTGAATCATTTGAGCATTGCTGAAAGCCTCTGCCATGGCCACTCTTTCTCCCACACTAGACGATCATTCTTCTATCTATCTATCTATCTATCTATCTATCTATCTATCTATCTATCTATCATCTACCAATCATCTATCAATCTATCTATCATCTACCAATCATCTATCTATCTATCTATCATCTACCAATCATCTATCTATCTATCTATCATCTATCTATCTATCTATCTATCTATTTATCATCTATCAGTCATCTATCTATGCATTATCTATCTGTCTGTCTATCTATGCATCCTCTATCATCTAACAATCACCTGTCATCTCTCTATGTGTCTATCTATTCTCAATTACCTTTTCCACTTAATTTAATGTATCATTTCCTCACAGTTATAAGAATACACCCTCTTGCAGACTTTCCTCCCCCCCCACACACACACAAATGAAGTGTACTGACAAGGACCAGAGCCTTCATCTCTCGTTCTGCACTGAGAATCTAGGAGCCCAGGTCTGCCCTCCAAAAACGCCTGGAACAAGAAAGTGCTGGGTCAGAATGCCCGGGACCCTCCACCCTCATCTGCCCGCAGAGCTCAGATTTCCTGAGCCCAGGAGATGTCTGGCACCGGGGAAGTTTAAGGAGACTAGATAAATGATTGGCGGTTGAGAAGGAAAGGCTCCTGGAGAGTTGAGCCTTGTTCCGGAAAGGCCCTCAGGAGGCTGTAAGGCAGCACCAGATCCTGCACCGTAGGCTGAAGCCAGTTTAATTGCTGGTAATTAAGGCCGGATCTATAGTTTCTGGGCATGCCCAGTGGGGGAGGGGCTGCGTTTCTGGCCTCCGGTGAGCTGCAGAGGAAGCAATCAGTGCTCCACCGAGCTTACTGCTCCATAGCTCATAGCGGGGCCTGTTGCTGGGCAGTTTTCAGCACGAGGGGTCTTCGTCAAGCTGCTTTTTGAGGATAGAACCTTCTCTTTTCAAAGGAAATTAAGATAGAGTAGAAATAGTTAATCCTTATGGAGTGTTGACTAGAGGTCTGGCATTGTGTTAAGCAGGCTTAATTCTCAAAAGATGACGGTGGGTGAATTTTTAATTGATGATGGTAAGATTAGATAATTCACTCAAGATCCACAGTTGGCACAGATTTAAAATCTAATTAATTGGATTCCAGAATCCCAGCCATTAGACACCGCAGTCTTCAGCAGGGACTGCAAACTGGTAACCTTGTAAATCTTCAAGGTTTATGGCTCCCATGTTCTCTTTCTTCTTTTCTTTTCTTTTTTTTGACTGGCCCTAAACTATTTATCAGGTATAAATTTTTACAAACATTACTTACATCTTACGTTAGTGGCAATGGTGCTAGAGAGTATCGCACAATCTCCACGCAGCAGGGTGAGAACCCCCAACCATGTGATGAACCTTGTGGTCCTCTCCTTGCCCATGGTTCTTGCCTGCCAGTGTTAGCCCACACATCTCCCTGTGCTCGTCCACTGGTTTTCTGTTCCTACTGAGAGCTTTGAGGGATGGCCCAATGAGGATAACCTCAAAGACTTTATATGAAGAATCTTCACTTACCCAGCAAGAAGCCCCAGTGAGGGGTCCAGCTCTCTCTCTTCAGCAACAGATGGAAAAGTCCCAGCAAACTAGCTGCTTAACACCACGGGCTTGCCTTTAGGAACTGGGAGTTTGTAGCCACCATGGTAGACACGAATCCTTTATATGACATAACCTGGCTTGGTCACTGTACCCCAGCCCAGTGCTTTATTCAGCCTGTTAGGGTGGGGACTGCAGAGAGCTGGCTGCATTGCTAGTAGCTGAACCTCAGAAGGAAGCGCGTCACTGTAGACTGCCTAGTTCCAGGATGCGCTCCTTGCGCCCATCTCTGCTCACCTGATGGCTGCCCTAGATGGAAAGAAAGAAGCCTTTTGCCACAGTCCCTTTTGTGGTTTTACTCACATCATTTTAAAATATGGAAACAGCCAATGAAAATTCAGATTTCTGATTTTCTTGAGAGGAGAAAAAGAAAAAAGAAAACTGCTGATACAATCATAGCAGCAATGAACTGGGTTTGAGTAGCCATTGCCCCTTTAGTGGAGGGGGCCTCTGGCTTTTCCTGTTCTACTGCTCCCTGAATCCTAGCCTGTTCCTGGCCCTCCTTGGCTTGCTGAGACTGTGACAGTTTCTTATAAAGCACAGTATAACAGAGAATAAGGAAGGCTTAGGATAAAGAGGTGAGGCAGGTGAAGTTCAGATATACCAGCAGCAGGGATGCTTGCACTCAGTCATTCAAAGAGGGAAAAGCTCATTGCTGAGTCCAATTTATCCCCAGTCTCATTTTGAAGCTCATAGATAAGCAAGTAGAGACGAGCTGGCTCAGGATGGGATGAGAGTCACAGAAATCCCAGGACGCATTGCGGCCCCAGACCGAGTGTCTCTTCTAGTCTGCTTTTAAGAGATTGCTTTTCATAAGACTTGGCCATAAGCTCTGCTGTCTCACGCTGGCCTGCCTGTCCAGCTGGACAGAATCCGCGAGCTAAAAGCTTGCCTCTTCCAGAGAAGAAGGACATTTGGCTGCCTGCAGCTGGCCAACCTCACCAGCCTGCTAGCTTTGGGGTAACCAAGTGGGAAATTCCACTTGCCTTTCGAGTTTCTTGCCCTGTCTGTCTGCTTCTAGTACCTGCAGGGTTCAGGTTCCCGTCTCTCCACCCACAACCCATTAAAAGGCTCTGGAGACTTAGTGGGGAGAAGAATCACTCAAAGGCAAGGACTATCATGAAGTGGGGGATGCCGAGGTACATACATATTTGTGACATACATATTAAGGAAGTAAGAATGATCTCATAAGTACTGCCTAAGAGGCAAAAGGTCAAGTCCACCTCTCCCCCAACACCTCCGCCTCACCAAGCTCCACCAGACTCCAGAGGGCTTTGTCTTAGAATACAGCCTTCTAGACACTGGAGGGACAATGAAACCTAGGCTATTGACACTGTAGGTAACTAGGTTTTCCCCTGATGACCTGGAGGGCAGCCAGCTTGTTCACACTTTGGTCAGCTGCAAGAGCCTAGCCTGCTGCGTGCAGGCTCCTCTTTTCCCAATTAGTTCTTCAAGACTCTCTCTCTCCAGACTAGCTCAAAGATGGCTGCCTTTTCTTCAAGCTGCACCTCAAAGCTTCTGGGAGAATGAGCAGGGATAATGTGGTAAAACTGCCTGAATGTGACATCTCTCCCTTGTGTTGAATGCTTGGTTCCCAGATAGTGACACTACTTTGGGGAGGTTCTGGAAACTTCAGAAGGTGGGACTTAGCTGGAGGAAATAGGTCACTTAGGGGCAGGACCTTCAGGAGTATCTCATCTCTGGTTTCAACCCATCTGGAGGGGAACAGCCCCTCTGACATCCAATACCATCACCATGATGTACTGCTTGGGTGTATGGGGCCAAGAGACCATGTTCTGAACCCTCTGAGACTGAGTCATTCTAGATTGTATGAAGTGATTATCTTGTGGTTTTGTTTGCATTTCCATAAAAGCTAAGGTTGGGCATCTTTTAATGAACTTACCATGCATTTATATCTTTTTTGGAGACTATCTACTCAAATCTTTCACTTATCTTAAAATCATGTTGTTTATCTTTAGAATTGAGATATGAGAGTACCTTAATATAGTCTACATGTAAGTTTACTTTTTCCAATTTATTTTTATTTTATGTGCATTGGTGTTTTGCCATGTGTGTCAGGTCCCCCGGAACTGGAGTTACAGACAGTTGTGAGCTGCCATGTGGGTGCTGGGAATTGAACCCAGGTCCTCTGGAAGAGCAGTCAGTGCTCTTAACCACTGAGCCATCTCTCCAGCCCTATATGTAAGTTTCTCAATTGATAAGTGATTATACTTCAACATTGAAGTATTATATGTTCTATAATATGTTC
The DNA here is from genome assembly GCA_004026605.1 of Ondatra zibethicus. Lineage (NCBI taxonomy): Eukaryota > Metazoa > Chordata > Mammalia > Rodentia > Cricetidae > Ondatra > Ondatra zibethicus. The sequence continues at coordinate 63,297 of PVIU01005548.1, read as the reverse complement.
ATGAACTTTTAAGTATTGACAGAAGTTTTCAAGCTAACTTCCTGTTTGAGAATGCATTATTATTATATTGAGAATGCATCATGATTTGATTATGAAGTCCCTCCCTCCAGGCTCCTGGAAATGGAAACTTCATGCGGAGGCACCTCGCTGGGGACGTATGTCACTGGGGATAGATTGCTGAGACAATATTGTCCCTGGTCCCATCCTGTCTCTCTTCCTGCATCCTGTGTGCTGTGAGGTCAGGAGTTCATTTGCTACATGCTTGTGCCATCAAGATGCCAAGTCACTATGAACAGAATCCTCTGAAACTGAGAGCCAAAGTAAGTTTGTCTTTCCTCAGACTGTTCTGTGACAACTTTTGCTACAGCAACAAGAGAAGCAATAACAACAACCGCAAGCTTCGTGAAAGGACAGGCAGCATCAAATGGGCTCTGAGCAAAGGCACCGCTGGGGTCAAAAGTGCAGTCCCCAGAAGGCACACAACCACCGCCATGGGAATTCTGGCCTATCAGACATTCCACATCCAAATACGGAAGTTCTATACCATTATGCTTGGTAGTTTGGTATGCTTCTAGCATTGACTGATTTTTCATGAGTTTTGAACAAGTCTCTCCGGTTAGATGGACTCTGTACCCCTCGTTCCTCTGCCTGCCCCACAGTTGCGAGCATAGTGCCCAGTACCGAGTTGAGGTGGGTCAGTTTCCATGACCGAGACGAAGACAGCATTAGAATTCAGAGCTTTCTAGCAAAAGCCAACCTGATTCTTCATCCTGGCTGTCACCAACAGCTTCTTTGTAGCTGGTGGCTTTACCGTATTTTCAGTTGTTTGTGTCTGGACAACACAGAAGGGCAGAGGAGCATGCGGACATTGCCAACTGAGGAAGTAGCAGGAGACAGGAAGGGGCAGGAGATCTAACTCAAGGTTGCTTGGGGGGCCAGCACCTGACTGATCAGGAATTAGCATAGATGTTACCCTGCTAAGTCCACAGAACCTGGTTGTTTATTTAAAAGGTAGGTTTATAGCCATTTAAAAGAGAAAAAAACAACGTAGACGTGTGGGGGGGGGACCCTCTAACATCTATATTTCAGGGACAGAAACAATGACCAGCATGGACCGCCAGCACCGATGCTTCAGGGGCATTTGTGTTCAATTTGATTTATCATTTAATGCATTTGCTCATTCAGGCCATGACTCACTGCTTCTCAAAAGTCTGTTTTTAGCTATTGCTTCTCAGTGGGATTTTTCCACATATCAGATGTTGAACTGCTTGTCTAAGAGGGCAGTATCTGCCTTCAGGCTGGAAGAGTGACCATCCAGTTTTATGAAATTATAAAAGGTTGTTGTAAAAATGTCTTCCACTAAATTTTTTAAGATTGGATTGTCAGCCTAATCCCAGCACTTGGAAGGCAGAGACAGGCAGGAGCTCTGAGTTTGAGCCAGCCTGGTCTACAAAGTGAGTTCCAGGTCTGTCAGGGTTACAGTGTGAGACCATATTCCCAGAAGAGTGGAGAAGGGGTTGGGATGAAACACAAATGATTTTAAATATGTCATAAAGGATAATTCTGAAGTGCCCAGAGGGAGATGGAACCATCCACCTATGTGTTGTGGTCTAATATTTCAGCATGTGATTTCTAACTCTGTCCTCAGAAAGAAATCCAATGGGAATGGGAGCAGAGAGAGAGATGGCGGAATGCCGGCAGAGTGGGGCTGTTAACCGTGCAGTAACGGCTGAAGAAAAGCAGTCATTCTACAGAATAGTGAAATGCCCTAGACTATGGCTCCAGGGAAGCTGGGCCAGCCTGGCCGGGGACACAGGTGAGGAACATGGGCAGAAAAGAATACCAACATGCTTAGCTGTTGGCCATTTGTTCTCCTTCATTTCCGCAGTTTATAAGTGATGCTTACCTATATCACGGGTAAATGGTAAATGCATGGGCAAATTCTGAATGATATACCAGAAGAGATAAGGTGAATTAAAATTGGTAAAAGTGAAATGGCTGCTTTTCAGTGTAAACGCCTCATTGCTATTTGATTGTTCTAAATAACAAAATAATGTATTAATTAAAATTTATGTAATTAAAGAAAACAGAATGCAAGGCTGTATGCTTGGTCTCTAGTGCTGAAGAAAGAAAGTGCAAATGAAAATGGAAGAGAAAAGAGAAAACATAAGCCAGGCATGATGGTGCACGCCTCTAATCCCAGCACTCGGGAGGCAGAGGCAGATGGATCTCTGTGAGTTTGAGACCAGCCTGGTCTGCAAAGCAGGTTCTAGGACAGAGAAAGCTGTTACACAGAGAAACCCTGTCTCAAAAGATAGATAGATAGATAGATAGATAGATAGATAGATAGATAGATGATAGATAGATAGATGATAGATAGATAGATAGATAGATAGATAGATAGATAGATAGATAGATAGATAGAGAAAGAGAGAGAGAGAGAACATAAATAAGAGACTATTGGATGGCTGGACTCTCAGATTGCATGCCCATTGTAAAAATCAGAATTAGAAGTCGTGTCTAGGAGTGTACAGAGGTACCTGCACAAGGAGAACTAGAAATCCTCACCTGTACCTGGAGCAGTGGGTTTGAGGTCAGGCAAAAGAGCTGGGGACCAGAGGCCAGGACTAAAATTTTGGTGAGGTTTCAACCATCTGCTAACCAGGAAGAAGTTAGCAAGTGGGCGGGCAGGGCAGAGCAGTATGGCCAGAGGTCAGAGGTCACGGAATAGAGGGACCAGCACCAGCAAGCAGGACTTCAGAGCTGGGATACAGCTATCAAATGTCCATCCTTAAGTCCATTTTTTTTTAATTTTTAAAATATACATTGGTGTTTTGCCTGCATTTATGTCTGTATAAGGGTGTCAAATCATTTTGAGCTGGATTATAGACAGTTGTGAGCGGTCATGTGGGTGTTGGGAATCAAACCCAGGTCCTCTAGAAAGGCAGCCAGTGCTCTTAACCGCTGAGCCATCTCTCCAGCCCTGGTAAGGCCACTCTGAGCCCATAGTGATCAATGTCATCAGTAAGAGGACTTAGCATCTGCATCCTGACCAGAATGACTCCTGAGATTATACCCTGAGTTAACACCGCCTACTATGAAGACCTCACTTAAATCTCAGCTAGAAATGAGCCTGGGGACCACTTCTAAAAAGAGGAGACTGCGATCGTAGATATCAGTATTAACAAAGGAGATTGTTAATGTTAATATGGAGAAGAATGAATGCTTCAGGAAGTCTGGAAGAGTCGAAAGGCACTGGGGACGCTGGTTGCACTGAGCGACTCTGTACTATGGGGACTGCCTGGGTGATGCAGGAGGTTAGGTGCCTGGAGCCTTCTTTTACCACATCCACTCCTGTCCTAAACAATGATCAAAGCCATTATCATTAATTACCACACACCAACCTATGTCCTCAGAGCTCATCTCTGTTTGGGAACCAGTGGGTCCAATGCCTAAATAGAAGATGGGGGGGGGCTACACCCCTCCCCCAGATTCCTTCAGCTGCAGGGGTTGGGGGCCATGCCTTCAAACTGACTCTGATAACAGAGCCACGGACCGTGGGGTGAATTGGAAATGGGTCTGAGGAACAAGAGCAACGGAAGGAAGGCATGGAACCAAGAGGCAGGCATGTTGGTGAAAACCAGCCCTCACTTGAGCATCTCAGGGGAGCTAGAAAAGTCTGCATCACTCTGAGCAGAGGCAGGAGCCACAGGGCAGACGCTTCAGGCCACCAGCTATGAAATGAGGTCCTGTGGCAGGCTGTGGCTTCAGGACTGTAGCTTGACATCTCATGCATTTTGATGGAGGGTAAAGGATGCCAGTACTGGGTTCCACTACTGACATAGGAAGAACTGTGTTCTGGACCCCTCACAGCATTGAGCACCCAGCAGTAAAATGGGAAAGTCCTCAAGCCCAGAACTTCTGCAGACTTCGAGCAAGATGGAAAGCAACTGTTCCTGGCTCCTTTTAAGACTACCTGATAATTTGTTATTTTTGCCTACTAGTTTTTAGGTTTGTTTGTTTTTGATAAAGAAAATACATTACAGGAAAAAAAGAAAAGAAAAGCAACTGTTCACAGGCTCTAGACAGTAATGGACCAGTAAGCCTTGGTTGTTAGATGTGTGTCCACCATGGCATAGCAACACGGTCTTAAGCAACCAGCCTCGCATCTGAAGAGGGAAAATGCATTGCGCTTCTTGGTTTGTTCCTATCCCTTCTTACAATCAGGTTAATTGTGCGGGAATATTTATGTGTTTTTCCCCCTGTATTCTGTTCCACACAAAAAGGAGCTTTTATATATATCTATAGTTTATGTATATATATAGTTATATATATATTTATAGTTTTTTATGTATGTATATAGTTATATATTATAACTGAAAATAGTTTTTGTTTTGCTTGTTTTCTAAGTTTGTGAGAAAGGCTACGCCAGAGTCTAACATGGAAAATTACAAATACAGGGACCCCAACTGGGGTGTAGCTCAGTGATAGAATGTTTACCTGGCACACGAGAGGACCTGGCAAACAAAGCAACAGAATACGGGGCCTTGAGAGACAACAGATGCCTTGCCTTTGGAATGTAAATGGAAAGGATTCTGCTTTTTTTTTTTTTTTTTTTTTTTGCCCTTCAAACAGAAACCAAGTACATCAGCAAGGGGGCTACACGGAACTATTATTTCTTCATTCTGAGGAGCCCCTGTCAGTTCTGAATGGAGCCTTCCATCATCAGCTCAGGTATCCATGACAGCAGCAGCCCTGAGCACTTTCTGAAGGGCAGCCCTGGGTGCTACATTGTGCAATACATTTTCCTGGTGAGATCTTATTTAAATTCACAGTATCTTGGTGAGGAGGATGCTTCCCGATTTAGAGACACAAAAGCTAAGGTACCACCTAGGAGGCTGTAGAATAACCCTTGGCCCAGGTTTCTAAAATGCCTACCTCCCTTTCTCCAGAGCTCCTTCTCTTTCTGATACTTTCTCAGTGAGAGAAAAGAAAGGCAAGTGAACATCTTCCGCCTTGCTGTGTGGTCCCAGAGACCATACGAGGAGTCAAACATAGGCACGGGGCTGGATCATCAGATTCTGATATCATAAAACCAAGGTCGGATCTAACATTTATGTGTCCTATACTCTCCCATGGGCAGGCTCATCACGCAATTTTAGTAGCTGGTGATGAGGATCACATAAGCCCTCCAAGTGGACAGGAAAGAACTGGCCTCCTGGGTGGATTCCTTCCTCCCTCTGCTTATTCAGCATCTTCTCCCTGTGAGCAGGGAGCAGCTGGGCTTAGTGAGTTGGAACCCAAGCAGATCAATAGCATGAAGATGTGAAGGCATCATTAGCAGAGCACTAATACTCACTGCACACACATCCAGGGTGCCAGTCACCGAGCGAAGGTTAAGTAGAGTCAGTCTGATGTCAGAGGATTCATTGTACTGGAACATGGGACATTTTTCTGCCTCAGTCACTTAATATAGCTTCGGTGAAGGGAAACTCCATACTATTTTTGAGTATTTGCAATGATGCCTTATGTGCAATGTTTACATAAGTAATAAAAATGCTACCTGTCAATACATACAATATATATGTATACATATATGTATGTAGGCAGTGTGTCTGCTAGTTATATTGTGTGCAAAACAAAAATTGAACACAGCTTTTGTGGCCCTAGAACATAGTGCAAGGCAGCCAGATGCCAAGTTCTTTGACAAATGACAGCGGTAAAGTAATAATCGCTCACATGTTTTGTAAAATCAAGTTTTTGCAGTTTTGAGATTATTTATTTTTTGTTGTATTTTTCTTAAACAAAGGCGCAGTACCAGAGCAGGGAATAGTGGCTTTTAATCTAAGATGCTTAGAATCCTCGCTGATGTGTTACCCCCACCCACACAGGGACACTCTTCTGTAGGAGGGAGCAGAGGGGCAGACCTATGCTGTCATGCCACCTCCTTCCTGACGCTCACTACCTGTCTTCTCTACATTGTGCTGAGGGACAAAGTTCCTGACTCAAGCTAAAAATCCCCTGTGCCCCTATAAGAGCTGTGAGGTGGGGGCGGGCACACTCGGTAAAATGGAGGAGGAAGATGGATACGTTCATTTTCTTTTTCCTGGTTAAAAAAAATTCCAGGAACACCTCTCTTCAAAATTAGATAGATCTCATGAAATTTGACTGAGGCCATGCATGCAAAACTGTTAGCTGTGTCAAAGGCCAAGGGCCTGTCTCTCAGAGGGTGTCACATTGTCGCAAACACTTCTGCACAGATGCAACACAGACAGAGACGGTACGCTAGACGACTATTCACCCAGATAAAACTGCCCTGCTTGTCATTTGTCTCACCTACGATCCTAATAGGAGAAAAAGGAATCACACATGCCTGTGACCCTAGGCATCCCTGGACCCTGAAGGCTGATGCCACAAAGAAATGGAAATCCTTACAGAGACGACGCATAATGATTGATCTGTTACTATTGGGAAAGATAGAACTACAGGGCTAGCAGAGGACTAAACACATCTTATCTGAGTCCCGATAAGCTAGAAGGCTGGGGTCAGGAAGATACTGGCCCTTAAAACAAGCCCACAAATCTAAACTCCTTGTTGACATATCCCAGGAGAAGTGCTGAGCGAGGCTAAACCGCCTCCATCTGTCACGCTGCTTATGCAAGTGGGTGGAACAATTGTCAGCATGGACTATTTATTTAAGCACTTGCTATCTTTCTGGGACATGGTTGACCAAAGGTGGGCTAGGCTCTATTTGTCTTGTTATATTGGCCTTCTGCTGGATTAATTTAAAACAGCTTTTTAAATAAATTATAAAAGCCTCCAGATACCTCTAAACTGTGACTGTGCGTATAAATATTTAGGGGCGGTAATGGCATAAATATAATGTGCTTCTAACTCTTTCACAAATACACTTGAAAGCACTTGGTACACAATGACAGACTTCTTCAAATAAGACAGCATTCTCTAAACCACGGCTGTTTACCAACAAAGAGCTGTTGCCTACAAGAGACAATAGGCTCAGAGATCGGAGCGTGAAAAAAATTAGAAAACACCAACTAGTTACTATGCAACAGAAAGAGAAGGCAAGCCCTCATGGTTCTCACCCAAGCTGGATTGCTGGAGCTAAAGCAGACAAAGCAGAAAACAGCTCAAGCAGTTTCACGCTGCTGGAGCTGGTGTATGTGTCTTCAAAGTTCAGGCAACCCAGAGCCCTGCAGTTTGTGCCTCAACAGTCTCTCTGTGTTCTGTAGACCTGGGCTTGGTGTTTTCTGTGGGGCATTAATCACACCCACCCTGGGAGAGACATGGTGCTCGAGACATAAGGAGACTGCGGAAGAACTAGGGAGACCCTAAGTTACTGCTAGAGTGCCCCAGAAGTGCAGCAGAACCTTTCCGTTCAAATCCAGTGCTGTGCCCAAGGTAAAAGAGGATGCCCATCCCCCAACATGCCATTGCATTTGTCTCTACCTGGGTTTGGAAAGGAAACTGCTAGAAACCTTCCTTGAGAAGAATCTTGTAACTCAACATAAACTTCTCACATTCAAGTAGTCAATAAAAAATTAGCTGACCTGAGTGTGATGGCATATGTGTATAATCCCAGCACCCCGGAAGTCTGAAGCAGGAAGAGTCTAGGCTCCAGAATGGGACCTTGTCTCAGAAGCAAAACAAGGAAACACATAAAACAAGCAAACAGAGGGCTAGAGGTATGACCCAGCAGCTGAGAGCTCCCACTGCTCTTGGAGAAGACCCAAGCTGGGTTCCCAGAACCCACGTAAGCAGTTCCATCTCCTTGGGATCTGATGTCTCTAGCCTCTGCAGGCACCTGCAGGCATCTGGACATACCCATCCTCACCTACACATAATCAAAAATAATAGAAATAAGCAAACACTTCAAATACAGTATGCGAGGTGGTTCGTGCCAGTAATCCCATACTTGGAAAGTGGAGGTAGGACCATTTCTTGTTCATGACCAACCTGATCTGTAGAGTGAATTCCAGGTTAGTGGAGGGGGTTACATAGTGGGACCCACTCCCAAAAGACCTAGCCAACCACACACACACACACACACACACACACACACACACACACACACACACACAAATGGATTTAAGAAGAAATAATCTGACTGAAAGACGCCTGGATCTCATTATAGATATTATATATAGTTCTTTAACTATTTTCTAGGGACATTTCTCTACAGAATTGCTACAGCAAACAACAGAGAATTCTGCATTGGACAAACTGAAAATCAAGGTGCCAGCAAGCCACAAAGGGCAAGAAGCAAGTGGTAAAATCCCATAAAAATGTGAAGTGTTGTTTAAGTTTATGCGTTTTCCTGCAGTCATGCTTTTTTTAAATCAAGATGATTTATTCATATCATTTCATTGAACCTAATAGATTCTTTACCCATCTTCACCCTCCCGTGACCTTGTTTTTACGATATGATAACTGTGTCGATTACAGTCTGGTTGGATACAAATCAGCTCTGAGACAGCCTGTTTGACAATGTGGCAGGAGCCACAGATAAACAAGGACAGTTGACTTATTAGATGCAGAGGGGTTGGGGACTCACACAGAAGTGACAGCCAGCAGGATGGGGGATAATCTTCCCGGGACCTAGCTTGGAAAAAACAAAAAGCAAAACAGCAACAACAAAGCAAGAACAACTCGTGTTCTGACCTGGCCTCCTCTCAAGGCATTTCTGCTTTGTCCCATCCCAACCTCCCCACAGAAGCAGCCCTGCGGCTCTCACAGGCTGGGCGCCTTGAAGGTGTCCACTATTTCATTTCATCCTCCTGAGAGCCCTGCCAGGTGAGCTGTTAGTCTCTGCCTTACAAATGACGAGTCTGAGAAGTGGCAGACTTGCTTGGGTAGCTGGGTGGCTAGGGCACACATAGGAGTTTATGAATGCCGCGCCAAGCGGAAGATTGGAGTTTTTCTTTCTTCCTTGATTTCTTTTTATCCCAAGGTTAAACGGCCGTGGTCTTCAGGCCCACCACCTTCCACTTTGGGAATCTGGTACCTGCTCTCTTACAGAGGAAAAAGCAGCAAATCACTTGAACGTCAGCTTTGCACTGTCATCTGGGGGCCAGCCATCTGTGTCAGCAGCAAAGGTAGGGGTGTCAATCAGGAAGAGGGTGTACCGTTCAAGGAGTGCATCATTTTTGGGTTCTGCAATATTGCTGACAGGCACTGAAATGCAAGGACATTTAGAAGAGACCAAGGTCTTAGGGGGCCTCTTGGAAGTCCAAATGCCTCTGAATTGTTTTCAGATATTGGCCAGAGAATCCATTTCCTTCCACAGCCTAGAACTTAGAGAACCTTTTCTGCAGTGGCTCCTGAGTGCCTATTTTATCCCTGTACAGTTATTGATGAGCTGAAAAGTCTTTTCTTTTCCACTAACACTCATCTTCTGCTATTTATTTTAGATACCATTTTGCTGTGGTAAGAAACAAAATGTCACCTCCACAGTGCCCAAGGGGAGCGAGCAGAAATAAAGCCCTGCTTCTTCTCCCAGGAGACTTCTCCTACGAAATCGTGTAGCAGAAGGCAAGAGAAATCCAACCATGTTTTGCGAATCGGAAATGTGCAGTTGAGAAGCTCCACACATCCATCTTCACAGGCTTCCCAGCCTGGAGGGCCAAGCAGCTGTAAGCAGCTTCCAAGCACACTCACGCCTCAGCCCAGGCGGGAGGAAATCCCGAACTCTGCCCTACCGGCTGCCATCATAACGTGGGGGTGGAGAACGAGGTGCTAATCACTACACCATTCAGCACGTGGATGTGGAATCCGACTGGGCTTCTCTTGCTGGAACCTTCTACCCATTCCCTTCTCACAAGAGAACTGAAGGAATGACACAGAAAGCAAAAGTATCCTTTTCAAGGATGAAGACGCCATACCCTGCAGTTTTGCAACAAGAGGGCCTGCCTTTCCAGGGGAAACTGAGATGGAATGATGCCCATGGCTTACTTTTCTAAGGACAAGCTTAAAGAGAATGTGAAAACATCTGACTTCCAGGCTAGAAATCATATTCAGATTGTATTCAAGAAATGGTAATGTTTCATTGGGTGGCAACTAATTATATTTTGGGTTTTTATTTAGAGAAAGAAATACAGTCACTTGAGTCAAAATTCCACAAAGAGCCTGGCCAGGTGGGATACAGGAAGATCACAAATTCAAAGCCTGCTTGATCTTATGAGTGAGTTCGAGACCAGCACAAGTACCCTAGTGAGGCCCTACACGGAAACTGAAAAGAGGGCTGGGAATGTAGTTTAGAGCTCTTGCCTGTAATGTATGTGGCCCCCAGTTAATACCGGGGCTGGAGTGGAGGTGGGGAGGTACATATCGTGACACACGGTGAAGTTTCTCATCCTTCCCGGTCACAGCTGCTGTCCTTGTACATCCTTCAAGAGATGAAGTCTATCTTCAAACAAGTGCACATCTTTTTACCCCTTTCTCCATAAGTAACAGTACATCATGCCCAGCCCTCTTGGAATCATCTGGGAGTAGACACCTGAAAAGCCATCTCATTTTGCAACCATAAAGCATTCCATTCTGCAAACAAGCACTTGCTCTTTGTCATGCTATCTTCTGACGTTTGAACCCTAACTTCCTGTGGTTTGGTTATTGAAATCTAGTCCTCACTACTGAGATCAGTTGAGATTTTTCTTAAATACTTCAGCTAGGTTCTCTATACACAGTAGTTTGATAAATACCACAGTTTGAATGAGAAATGCCCCCTATAGTCTGGGGCATGTGAATGCTTGGTCCCAGTTGGTGGTGGTGTTTAGTAGATTTAGGGGATGTGGCCTCATTAAAGGAAATATGCCACTGGAGGAGCATATGATGGCCGATTTTGGTTGTCAATTTGACTACATCTAGAATTAACTGAATTCAGTGTTTGGTTTAATCTTAAGAAAAGCCTCTCCGCCAATGCAAATAACTCCAATTAAAGTGGATTAGAGCAAATTAAACTGCCCGTGTTTAATAAATGCAGCACTCTTGGGTGGACCGAGACAGTATGGCAGGGGAGATGAGCCCATGCAAACCCCGAGGAGCACATGTTCCTTTTTTGGGCGCAAACCTAAATAGCCCATGGGAGTGGTCCTAACCCTCCCCCAGCAGATTCGGAGTTGGAGTCCAGACCAATGCAACTCCCAGGCCAGGAGATGGGGTGATGCTTCCAATCATTCATTCAGTATCTCAGTTGAGTTCCTATTGCTGTGAAGAGATACCATGACCACAGCAACTCTTATAAACATTTAATTGGCATGACTTTCATTTACAGAGGTTTAGTCCATTATCATCATGGTGGAACATAGTGGCGTGCAGGCAGGCATGGAGCTGATTGTCCTACATCTTGAATTGCAGACAACAGGAAGTGATCTGAGTGTCACACTGAGTGAAGTTGGAGCAAATGGGACCTCAAAGCCCACCCCCACAGTGACACACTTCCTCTAAGACCAAACCTACTCCAACAAAGTCAGACTTCCTAATAGTGCTATGAGCTTATGGGGGCCAATTATACTCAACCACTCCAAGCATCTGGGCACACATCTGAACCCTTTGTCTTGATTAGTTCATCTGAGGTGGGAAGACCCAAACTTTGGGCCATGCTTTCTGGTGACAGCTACATTAAAAAAAAAAAGTGAAAGAAGGAAGCTTTTGCTCTTTGCCTGCTTGCCTTCACTCTCATTGGCAAGTTCATCTACCCTATTCCTGAGGCCTTTCTTCGCTGGTATTAGAACCTATTTCTCAGGGATTCCACCCTGGAGTGAAAACTGGCAGCTCTCTGGGACTTTCCTGTGACTCCCACACTTGATTGGGACAGCTGAGATATCCAGTCTCATAGACTGATGAGCTCCTGGATCCTAAAGCTAGCTCCAAGGTCCATTGCTTTCTTTGGCCAGTTCTTCCTCCTGAGACTGACTACCAAGGTCCAGCTATTAAAGTATGGAAGCCCAACAATCAAAAGCCCCCTGTGGCTCACCTAATTAACATACCCAATTAAAATTAAACACCTCATCCTAACGTGGGATTTCCTCCTTTACTTTTATAAACCACCATTTTCCTATGGGTCACATCTGTCTCCTCTATCCAGAGGCATCCTTTGTCCTCTGAGACAAATACCCCTTCCCCCTCTCCCTCCTTCCTTTACCCTTCTCCCTCATCCTCTAAATCCTGTCTTTGTCTCTTATTCCCTGCCCTTTGTCTCTCTGGGGCAAATAAATCTCCTTTGTGCCAAGCACTTGGTCTTGGGGTGTGCTGAGCTGGTACAGGTCCCTTACAGTTCCTTTAGAGAACTCTCACTAATATACGAGGTTTGAGAGTTTGAAGACTCAGCCATTTTGAGACATGATTTCTCGGCTCTCAGCTTCCAGCGTTCGCCACTATGTCCCTGCCGGTATGGACCCTAACCTGGAAGTGTAGGGCCAGACAAACTTTCTTCCTTAATTGTCTTCTGCCATATGTTTGTTACCATGGCAACAGAAAAGTTAATACACTCGGGTTCCAGAAGAGTTCTTTTTGAACCACAATACTGTCATCTGAGAACTGGGTCTCCAGAATCTTGCACCCACACAAGCTACTGGGTGGCTGCTAAAAAGAATCCTATCACTTTTACAGAATTTTAAAAAAAAGTTTAAACTTTAATAGCATTTTATTGTAGCTTAAAAGTGTACCTGTGTGTGCTTGAATGGGGTTGTGCTGACATTGTTTTCAAAGTAGTGAGCAAACACATTAAAACAGAAAACACGTTATTTTTGCTCTCTGCTGCCAATGAATTTCTCTGGGAACAGTTTCCTTCGCCTTATACACAATGCACTAGAAAATGATTAAATGGCTCTAACTTAGAGTGTTAGCGATTAACCTTAAAGAACATTTGAGCTATATTTAATTATAATCCTCAAATCCGTTCTCCCCATTTTTGGAACTGCATTATTCATATCATTGTCATAATGACATCTATTTTTGATAGCGCTCAGGACTGCGTTCCATCGCCATACTGTTAGAAGAGAGGCTCTTGGAGCATGCGCTTTAGTGGGGTAAAGAAAAGATTTGAGCGCAGCAAGTGGCTTCAGGCACAGTCCAACTGGAGAGAAACTGGCAGAGAAGTTTCTGGGCGGGTCCTCAGCCGGAGCCAGCTGAACGCTGATGCTCAGGGGGCTCCCTCTCCCACTCTATGAATTTACAGGCCATCAGGAAATACCAGCTCTCCAGCTTCTGGTACCATGTCATGCAGTATACCAACCTCTGAAATGGGGAGTTTGCAAAAGAGAAAAGTTCTGTTTTATTCGAGAGGCACAAATCTAAAGGAGCCAAGAACCCCAAACTCCCAAATCTAGCTCCCCAAGGCTAGGATTTAGCGGTATTTATGGGATAAAAACAAGATGATCTCAGGAGTAGAAAAAACAATGGCCACTGGGGTAAACTGAAGTAATCAACTGTCTGCGCTTGAACGGTCAAACTCCACAGGTCTTCAGAGGGCTCATGCTCAGAAAACAGCTGGATCTGAAAATGAAATGGACACCCAGAAGACTCCTGCCCAAAGGCAAATAAAATAGAGAGAAAGAAAGGAAGAAAAAAAGGAAGGAAGAGAGAGAGAAGAAAAGAAATGAAAAGAACGAAAGAAAGAAAGCAAAGCAAAGCAAAGAAACCTCAACTGGTTTCAGATAGATAGAGAAGACCTCCAGGTTCCTGAAAAACAAGCCCTTGTTTCCATAGTGACCACACATCGAAGGTATTCTGGGTAGCAGAACTAATGAGGCATGCAGATTAGCGGTAGCACCTTTGAAATACATAATGAAAGCAGGTGACTGAACTGGAGGCTTTGTTCCGGCTTTCCTGGGGTTCTCCATGCCGCCTATTTGCTGTTTTCCTGTTTGGATGAGGACTTGCCTGGGGGCCTCAACCTCCTCATTCAATGCCAGGTACACACTAGGTGCCCAACATGTGCTTATTGAATTTTATTTTCTCCAATGTCTATAACACAAATAATAAAAACCCAGAGATAGATATTGGGGTTCAACCTGAAGATCAGAAAAGCAAAGAAGCCAACCGCTAGAGAGACCTTTTACCTCTGCCAAATCTTCAGACCAAAAGGGGTGAGATCCTGTCTCCACGAATCCCCAGGAAGAATTCCTGTCTCTTCCCTTTTATATTCCTCTCTCCACCCAGCTACATCGCTCCTGCCTCCACCTCTTTAGTGCTGGGATTAAAGGCGGGTGATCCCAAGTGCTAGGATCACCTTTGTGTGAACTCCGTTTCTCTTTTAAATAGACTCAATCTTGTGTAGCCCAGGGTGGACTTGAACTCACAGAGATCCGTCTGCCTCGGTCCCCCAAGTCCTGGGATTAAATGTGTGTGCCACCACTCCTTGGCCTGTAGGGCTGACGAGTACAGTTGCTTTGCCCTCTAATCTTCAGGAAAGCTTTATTTATTAAAGCACAAATAATATACCATTATAGATGTCATCTTATGAAAATGAGAGGGGAAAGGAGCTTGTAGGAACGGTAGGTGAATGTCTATTATGTATTAATACACAAATAAAAAACAAAACAAATGAGTAAATAAACCAAACTGGGACATGAAAAGGAATTTACTGCGTACCATAATCATGACGCTTGAATTCCAGAACCCTCCACTCACAAAGCCCTTCCCCAGTGCGTTTGCATTCATAACCTTAAAATATTTTTTATAACCTTAAAATATTTTTTATAAAATATTTATAAAATATTTTTTATAACCTTAAAATATTTTCTTAAAGACTCCCAGCGTTTAAAGTTTTAGAGTCCCAAAATTTACATACTCGGCCCCAAGCAGCGTGTAAGCATGATGCCACTTTCAAATGTAGAAGAACAAAGACACAGTCCACACTCCCAAGTCAGGGAGGGTACAGTGTAACATGCAAAACTGACTTTCTCTGAGTGGCTATTCCATTTTCTGATCTCAATTTTCTGTTTTCCTAAAAGGATCCATTTGTGGCATAACAAAACTTGCATTTTTCCCTGTGTAAAGAAATATCCATTTGAAGTTACTTCTCTTTTCCCAGTTTTTATTTCCATTTGATCAGTGTCTTATTTCTTCCTGTCTGTCACTAATTGGCTTCCCCCTCCCCTGTAATTCTAATCCTTAACCTGGAGGAGATAATATGTGAGCGAAGCTGGTTCCTCCTGAGTGACACTCTGTTCCCTGAAGGATGTACATTCAGTGTCTCTTCGGATCGATAAAGCAAGCAGGAGAGTGTCTGCTATCTATGTGCCTTGGTTCCATCTCTAAAGACCATTCATGTCTTCTGCCTCCTCACCCACATGGCTGTACCCAACTACCTTAGCCATGCTGGCTCCTGCCCCTCACCCTCACCCACATGACTGTATCCAACTACGTACCTTAGCCATGCTGGCTCCTGCCCCTCACCCACATGGCTGTGCCTAGCTACCTACCCTAGCCATGCTGGCTCCTGCCCCTCACCCACATGGCTGTACCCACATGGCTGTACCCAGCTACCTACCTTAGCCATGCTGGCTCCTGCCCCTCACTACCACCTGCAAGAAGATGAACTTTGAAAACTCTCAGATTGTAAGGACCATTAATCTTCTGGATTTTGTCCTCAAACTCCAAGTCTGGATGTAGACAATACCACGGTAGGTGTGGTGCCTCCTGAATTCCAGTCCTTGGCACACTCTGAGATGCTTGGAACTGCCTTCACCGTCGAGAAGGGAAAACAAGTGATGGAGGGGTTCTTTTTCCTTTACCATGGCCTTGCTCTGGAGCCTGGACCTCTGTGACATCTTTCTTGAGAGCACTCACCTGTCCCATCGCACCCTGAATGGAAGACTGGCAACGAGCATGCTAAGGAAGCAGCACCATTTAGATTCGTTTCTCTTACCTTTCTGCGTCCTCTGTGACCTGCCATGAAGACCAACCACAGCAGGAAAGGCCACACTGTGAAAGCGAGGCTACCATCTTGGCAGGGGTTAGACTATGTGACGAAGAGCAGAGGCAAGCGTAAAGAGGATGACTTGGATGGCTCAGAGGTTAAGAGCGTTGCCTGCTCTTCCAAAGGTCCTGAGTTCAATTCCCAGCAACCACATGGTGGCTCACAGCCATCTGTAATGAGGTCTGGTGCCCTCTTCTGGCCTGCAGGCATACATGCAGACAGAATATTGTATACATAATAAATAAATAAATATTTTTAAAAAAAGAGGATGACTTGGGAAACAGCATTCCTTCGCAGGCATTTCATGCATTCACTGAATCACTTAATAAATTTATATCATGTTCTTCTGTGTGCCAGGAAGTTGCTTCATATGCTGTGGATACAGCCAGAGATGAACAAAAGAAGGTTGCTTTTATGAACGCACAATATGCTGAAGTCATTTCCTAGTCATTGTTAGTATCGTTTTAATTTTCCTAATAATACACAGATGCAGAATCATGAACCTAAGATAGAAAATAGCAGTCTTAGAGCTTTATAATAATATTCAGTTACAATTAAGTGTGTGTCTCCAGCTCCAGAGAAGCTAGGAAACAAGGAGGACCCTAAGAGGGAGGCATGGATCGCCCTGGGAAGGGGAATTAGATGAGATCTCCTGGGTAAACTGGGGGCGAGGGCGGAGAGCAGTAAGGGGGAGGGAATGGGGCTGAGAACATGAGGAATCAGGAGGTCAAGTTGGGGGATGAATGGAGTGGGAGAGCAATGAAAGAGATATCTTGATGAGAGAGACATTATAGGGTTAGGGAGAAACCTGGAGCGAGGGAAACTCCCAGGAATCCACAAGGATGACCCCAGCTAAGACTCCTGGCAATAGTGGAGAGGGTGTCTGAACTGACCTTCCCCTGAAATCAGATTGGTGAATACCCCAACTGTCATCATAGCGCCTTCACCCAGTAATTAATGGAACCAGATGCAGAGAGCCATAACCAAGCACCAGGCCGAGCTCTGGGAATCCAGTCAAAGAGAGGAGATGAGCAAGAGCAGTCAAGATCATGATGGAAAAATCTACAGAGACAGCTGAACCAAGCTCGTGGGAACTCATAAACTCTAGACCCACAGCTATGGAGCCTCCAAGGGACCAAACTAGGCCCTCTGCATATGTGGGACAGTGGTGTATCTTGGCCTATCTGAGGGGTCCCTGAAAGTAGGACCAGGATTTACCCCTGGTGCATGAGCTAGCTTGTCAGAGCCCATTCCCTATGGTGGGATGCCATGTTCAGCCTTAATGCGGGGGGGGGGCACTTGGTCCTGCCTCAACTTAATGTGCCAGGCTTTGTTGACTCCCCATGGGAACCCTTACCCTTTGGGAGGAGTAGATGGGGAATGGGCTGGGGGAAGATGAGGAAGGGCAAGAGGAAGAACTGTGGTTGGAATGTAAAATGAAATTTAAAAATCTAAAAAAATCGTAAAAAAAAAAAAAGTGTGTGCCTCAAGAACGCTATCACGGGCCACCCTCTCCACCCCCCAGCTCGCAGTCTTACTTCCATACTTGAGGCAATGGTACCAGCCTCTCGTGGAAGATGAGCTGAGCACCACTTGGGACCCTGAAGTTTCTTCGGGAAAAGAGTGAGAAAGAACAAACACCTGCATCAGGGACGGGCTCACAGCCTGTGCTCTATGTATTAGACATCATCATCTTCTTCATCATCATCATCATGACGAGGCAAAAGCAAAGAGAGGCAACAGCGCGTACGAAGGCTCGGAAAGCTTGATATACTCGAGCTCCAAGTGGCTTCTGGGAGACAAAGGCCTGAGACACCGATTTAGAGACAGTGGAGAGATGGACAGAGGCCTCCTGAGTCCTGCAGGCTTGAATACGAACCGTCCCTGCTAGCATCGTGCGCTTGGACTGTGAGACCCTGTTGGTAAGGAGTTTGGGGAGATTGTGGAGCCTTCTGGGAGTAGACCTAGCTGGCAGACAGAGGGCCAGGGGTGAGGCTTGAGTGATATGGACTAGCTAAGCTTCTGGTTCAGGCTCTCTGCTTCCTGTTGTTTCACAATGCAAAGAGCCCACTGATGAGAAAAATAACCAACACACATGCTAACGAGGTTGGACTTTGTCCAGAGGCGTTACTGACCAGTCATCACTGCCTTCTACCTAGCCTGAAGTCAAAGCCTCAGTAACATCCTCCTGTGACCGCTGCTAAAATAGTATGTGGCCTCTCTGCTTTCCCTTCCTGTCCTCTACCGTATTCCAGTTGGAGTGGTCACTTGGAATATGTCGGCCACCGTTACCATTTCTTACTCTAACACATTCGTGGCTAATTGCTGCCCATAGAACTCGCCCAGTTTTCTCCATGTGGGCTGAAAGCGTCATGGTGATCCTGAGCCTACCCGCCTGGGATTCCCCCTTACTCCCCCTCCATAGGTCCCTGTATCCAGGCCTCTGGAATTGCTTGCTTGCAGATTCTCCCATGCTTCCCAAGCCCTCTTTGAGCTCCCCAGCTCAAGGCCTTGTCAGAAGGGCTTCTTCAAGGAAGCCATTTCTAGATTCACAGTAAGTTGACTTTGCTGCCTCAGGCCTCCAAATTGCATTTCCTCCAAGCTTCTGCTGCCTCTCCAAAGCACAGGCTTGCTCCTGCGCCCAGGGTCATAACTCTATGAAGTAGGGAGTGTTTTCCTATCTTTCCACTGCTATAGTAGCCGCCACACACAGATCACTGTGGTGGGGATGCTCGTATAATGGTGAATTGCACTAAGTTGTGGTAAAATCGAGCTATTTAAAAGACACTCCAAAAAAACCCAGAATTCCTCCCCCACTTCAGCCCTGCTACAGAAGAGGCATCTCCTCCCTGTGTTCAGAGATACTAACGGTACCCCCCACACTCCAGACACTGATGATAGACACCTTCCTTTGGTGAGGATCCTTGGGGGATAGGTGCCCCCTGCAATATACTCCAAGAAAGACAACAGGAGAGAGTGGGGACCAAGCCCTAAGGTGGGTTCTCCCCATCCAGGCCTTCTCAGGTTTGGTTCGCTTTGCTTTCTGGCAGGAGAAGTCTGGAGGGCCTCCGAGGAGAATGAGGGAGGGCTAAGTGGCCAAGGCAGCTCCTGTCCATCTGGCCTGTCACTGAGCCCAGGAAACGGGCAGCTGCAATGTTTCAAATGTAATCAAATGGTCCCCGGCACAGAGGCCAGAGGCGGTAGGCTGCAGATAAGAGAAGTGAGGATGGCTAACTAACACCGAGGCTGGGAGCAAAGCAAATCATGTCCTTCCTGTCCTTGCTTCCCCTCCTTCCTCCCCTGCCCTGTTACTTTCTTCTTTCTTTTCAGAAAACCACCCCACCAGGTGGTTAAAAGCCCTTGCCCCCCCCATGCCTGCAGGCTCACAGGTTCACAGGTTTGTTGCATTCCCAATCTTAATTACTGTTATCAACTTTCTAGATTTTCATAAATTCAACACACTGAGTAATGAGGTTAATAAAGCCAGTGAACTCCTTTGCCTTGTACACGGACTATTTCTATGAAAACGCCAAACCTGTGATTAGCTCAGATTTAGTCATCTCTCCTACCATCTTATAAGTGCTTCTAATGAACTGATTGGCTTTCCAGCGGGGGCTATGCTTAGCCCACGTTAGGCTTTGATTCCTCTGGGTTTGATTAGCGTCTGTGTATTTATAGCTTCGACCATTTCTGCAGTGAATTATTTCCCCGGTGAGCATGTATCTGATGTTCAATAAATCAGACGGGCTAGAAGTCACGACAGAAGGAAGAATTAGCTCTGGCCAGCTCTGTGCTGGAAATCACCGCTCCTCTGGGCAGCAACTTTGCCTCATCCAAAACTGTTTCTTGTCCATTCTTAGGTAGCAGGGTCCCTAAAGCCCTAAATGATGCAACACACCCGGGTGCAGGATTTTATTCTTTTAAAGTAAAGGACTAGTCTTTAAAAGTTTACATAGTCATTCAGCAAACATCACCTGTCACAAACCGCACACAGACAATAGAGACCCAAAACACAAGCACTCACGGGACAGGCAGATGTCCGGACTTTAAGTCTTGCTAGTTAGCCCAGGCTAGCCTTGAGTGCCTGATCCTATCTGAGTCTCCTACATATTGGATTGGTCTAAGGCTATACCACTATATCCAGACAAATAACCTTTTGTCCTGTTTTCAGTTACACACACTAATTAGTAACTGGTGAGCTTTTTTTGGACAGACAAGATAAATAGGTTCACTCAGATCACATTTTAAAATCTAGTTTTATTTTAAAGCTACCTTTAAAATAAAATGGAGCTGGAGCAAAACCGAGTGGGGCTAAGTCAGGGTTATTTCAAGGGGAAAATCTGTGATTACCGAGAGCAGTGGGCTTAATGAAAACACCACATAGGGAAACCGTAAGAAACCGAAGGTGGTTTCAGATTGATCGCGTAGGTCAGGCTCCAACGAACCAAGTCGACACAGAGGCTGGCTGCTTAGGCTGCAGCTGCAGGCCTGCGGAGGAAATGGTTCTCTGCATACGCTTTCCACAGCCGCAACCTACAAAGGGCTTCTGAGCACAGGAGAGTGATGGGGAAAGGCCAGGAAGCCTAGACGGACAGTAGGAAGGGACCGCATCGTGAAGTTACACTGGAGACTTGGTGACCCTGGGCACTGGACCCACCACCCACAGAGAAGACACCCCAAGCATCAGCCCAGAGGGCCGTTAAGCACCCCATCCCGTCCTAAGCACCTGAAGTGTTTTTTAATGCCCTTCAATACTCATTTGAGTAAGCACCGCTTTCACCCATTTTAGAGACCAGAAAATTAAGGCACACGCAAGTTCAGCTGTCAGTCTCCCAACACGCCAAACCTGGTCTCCTCCCAGCCTCATCTAGAGGAGTCTCCGAAGTGTGGCTGGCTTCTACTCGTCATGTGGGTCATTCCAATGTCCACTTCCCAAATGTCTTTCTCAGCCAAACAATCTCAAGGACCTTCTCCCCCAGACACAAGTCAACCCCCCTTTGCTCTATTATTTCACAAATGTACTGTCCTTTGAAATCATCTTGTATGTTTATGTCTATTTGCAAACTGAGAGCAAACAGACATGAGCTCACAAAACGGCAGCAGGTTTTGTGTTTGTTGAAGTCACAGTGATGCCCCATTGGCTGGCACAACACTTGCCATATAGGAGAGAATTCATACTGTCTATTAGTTGGAAACTTCATACACTCGTTTTTATGGTTTGGATCTGAAATTTTTCCCATGCGTTCATATTTTGAATGCTTCAGACCCCAGGGGGCAGTGCTGTGTAGAAGACTAAGGAACCTTTAGGAGATGGGGCCAAGCTGGTAAAGCAGTTCACCTGGGAAGGACTCTGAAGGTTGTGGTCCAGCCCCTGGCTCCATTGTGCTTCCTGTGTCCTGTTCAGCCGCGATATGAGCAGCCCCTGCCTCACATCCCCACAGCCATGAGCAGAAGCACTGTGCTTTCCCTCCCCTCTGGGATGGACTTAAGACCCCTGAAACCGTGAGCTAAAATGAAACTCTCTTGCCTGGAGCTGTCTCTGTTAGGTGCTGCGGTCACAGCAACACAAAAGCCAGGTGTATTCCCTGTATGTCCCCTCCCCTGCAAGGGAAGCACTCTTAGACTGGGGATTCGGAAGCTTGCATTCCATAGTGAGGAATGGGTTGTGCTAAGAGGGATGGGATGCTGAAGGGGAAAGACTGTCTAGGGTCCAGAGGAAAGAACATGGCTTCACCACGGGCACTGGGGATTTGTAGGGAGTAGTGTGTGGTGAATGTTTGTACTGATTGCGTAAACATCTCTGTGGAACAGGCACATATGTATAACAAAGGGCTGAGAGTCAACCCTGGTCTTAAAGTGTAAATAGTATTAATAAAGGGGAGGGGGGAGGAGCTGGGAATGGTTTCTGTTTCACTTACAGAAGGCGTGTGTAAGGCTCTACAGACAACACTGCACAGGCTCAGTACCTGCAAGTTGTAAGTCTGCGTCTGGGCCACTTGGCTGGACTGTCTTCCACATCATGTTTGTGTCTTTAATGGCTCCTGAGAACAAAGAAGGACAAAAGCAATAGGTACAACATAAAAAGGGAAATCTATCGTATCTTATTTTAAATCATCTGCAAACAAACAAACAACAAAATTAAAGCAGCAACGGTCAGAGCAAGTCAAACTTTCCTAAAACTAAGATCTTCCCTAGCACTGTGGACATCACGGCCTGTATCTTTTAGTAGACATTAAGAACGTCAGGTAGTTAAATATGCTGTGTCCTCAGCAACTGCCTTCATGTCTGACACCCAAGGGAATGCGGTCAATGCTTCATGAGTAGACAGGCCAATGAGGGACTGGACTGTGCGCCTAGAGATGACGTCATTTCTTTGTTTCTCAGGTGAGAAAGCTGGCACAGAGGGAGCTGAAGGAGACTGTCC
The DNA here is from genome assembly GCA_004026605.1 of Ondatra zibethicus. NCBI lineage: Eukaryota > Metazoa > Chordata > Mammalia > Rodentia > Cricetidae > Ondatra > Ondatra zibethicus. Next base: position 40,936 of record PVIU01005548.1, on the reverse strand, counting down.
AGTCACTGACATGGGGTGGGATTGGGCTTGGAAATGAGCAGCCTGAGTAATAACCTCAGCCTGCAGTTGGTGAGCTATTGCGCCATGTTGTAACGTATGCTGGGCACATCTTTGGAGATTATTTATATGGAGGTAAGGTGATATTTTCTATCAAAATACGGATTGAATGTTTGATCCTTATTTTTTAGGGTGGTTTAAAGAGTCAGACTCATAAATATTGGTCTAATCCCACCGCTGTCACTGATTCCTTACTGGTAAACTCTCTTTGGTGGTAGTGGGGAAGAGATGGATATATGTTCAGAGGAGAGCGTGTATGGCCCGAGACACACACAGTTGTCCTGGGTTCAGGTGACAAAGCTGTACCACTCTCCAGGGTTTGACCCACTCACCTGCAATCGATACTGAAGCCAAGTGCCTTTTCCAATCAGATCCAAGCCTTTCTTCACAGTTACTCTTTATTAAAGTCAGACCTGATGGAGCATGTCTTCTCAACTCCCAGCATTCGGGAGGCAGAGGCAGGTAGATCTCTGTGAGTTTGAGGCCAGCCTGGCCAGAGTGAGTTTCAGGACAGGATAGCCAGAGCTACACAGTGAAACCCTGTGGGTTTTTTTTTCCTTTGGTGTGTGGGGGGAGAGTAGTCATTTTTTCTATTTGCCACAGATGAACATATGGTTTAAAACGTTGAACAATGGTGATTTTTGTCCTGACTCCTCAGGCTGTAATATTAGCTGTTATCAACAGTGCTGGTGGCCTCACTGTGCTTATTAATGTTCTGGGACATGGGAGCTGGGCTTCAGTGGTGCTGAGAAGGCAGCCCAGCAGCCTGGTGCCCAGGGCTTTGAGGTGTCTAATCACAATGCCACAGACCCTCAGCTGGGCAGATCCTGCATGCCTCACTGCCAGGAAACCTTTCTTATACTATGTCTACTATAGTGGCTCTATCCTTGCTGCCCAGTGTGCCTAGAGGAACAGTGTGTCAAGGAAATATGAGATACCATCTTCCACGTGGAATCTGTTGCTGTGGGATAATGCTCTTGTACACTGTAAAGATTTGTCACTCATATTAGTTTAATAAAACACTAATTGACCAGTAGCTAGGCAGGAAGTATAGGTGGGGCAATCAGACTAAGCGAATTCTGGGAAGAGGAAAGGCAGAGAGTCAGTCACCAGCCACACACAGAGGAAGCAAGATGAGAATGCCTTGCTGAGAAAAGGTACCAAGCCACATGGCTAAACATAGACAAAGAATAATGGGTTAATTTAAGTTGTAAGAGCTAGTTAATAATAAACCTGAACTTCAATCATACCGCAAGGACATGTGCTCAACTATGTTCATAGCAGCATTGTTTGTCATAGCCAGAACCTGGAAACAACCTAAATGCCCCTCGACCAAAGAATAGATAAGGAAAATGTGGTACATTTACAAAATGGAGTACTACACAGCAGAGAAAATAATAACATCTTGAAATTTGCAGGCAAATAGATGGATCTAGAAAACATCATATTGAGTGAGTTAACCCAGATCCAGAAAGACAAATATCATATGTACTCACTCATAAGTGGCTTTTAGACATAAAGCAAAGAAAACCAGCCTACAATTCACAATCCCAGAGAACCTAGACATCAATGAGAACCCTAAGAGAGACATACATGGATCTAATCTACATGGGAAGTAGAAAAAGACAAGATCTCCTGAGTAAACTGGGAGCATGGGGACCATGGGAGAGGGTTAAAGGGGATGGGAGAGGCAGGGAGGAGAGCAGAGAAAAATGTAGAGCTCAATAAAATCAATAAAAAAATAAACTTGAGCTAATAGGCCAAACAGTTTATAATTAATATAAGGCTCTGACTGTTTCTTTGGGATTGAATGGCTGCGGGACTGGGCAGAACAGAAACTTATTAAACATAAACACTTATTAAACTTATACATTCTGTAGTATCACAGTTTTGAAACTGCATTTTGAACTTTCCCTTATTCTTTATGTAAAGAATGTTAAAAGAATGTTAAGTCTCTCTCTCTTTCACACACACACACACACATACCACATGCATGCACACACATAAACACACATAGGTATTTGTGTGCAAAAGCTCCCCACATGGTAACTGCGTGGTGATGCTGATGTTAAGTAATCTGATGGTGGGAACTGCTTGATACTGTGTGAATCAAACCATCATATTATGCACATTATGTATATATTTGCCAGTTTGGCCTCGGAGTTGGGAGAGAGAAGAATGCTTAAAATACCCAGTTCTCTATTTTTCCTGTTAACTACATCTGCCTGAAGAGTATGGTGGCTTGAACAGAAATGGCCCCCATAGGCTCAGAGGGAGTGGCACTATTAGAACATGTGGCCTTGTTGGAGGAGGTGTGATCTTGTTGGAGGAAGTGTGTCACTGTGGGTGGGCTTTGAGATTTCAGAAGCTCAAGCCAGGCCCAGTGTCACTCTCTCTTCCTGTTGCCTGCTGATCCAGACAGAACTCTTGGCTCCTCCAGCACCACGTCTGCCTGAATGCTACTGTGCTTTCTGCCATGACAATAATGGACTAAACCTCTGAACTGTAAGTCAGCAGCAATTCAATGTTTTCTTTTATAAAACTTGCTGTAGTTGGTCAGGCAGTGGTGACACACACCTTTAATCCCAGCACTTGGGAGATACAGGCAGATCTCTGTGAGTTGGAAGCCAGTCTGGTCTACAGAGGGAATTTCAGGACAGCCAGGGCTTCACTGAGAAACCTTGTCTCAAAAAAGAAAAAAAAAAAAACAAAAACAAAAACAAAGAAACAAAACACAAAAAAGAGTTGCTATAATCATGGAGTCTCTTCACAGCAATAAGACCCTAAGACAATGAGGGTTGGTCCAAATCTGCTTTTTCCTCCCTCCTCATCTGTCCTAGGACCCACACAGTATCTGGTACATGGTAGATGCTTATTAAAAATATTGATTCAAGAATGTGTGAGTGGCCAGACAATGACTCCTTTATCCCTACTATCACAACCAGAAAACTTTCTTTCATCTGGCTATGCGCATATGGTTTCTTGTTTTCCCATTATTTTTTAAAAGTGAATATACCTCGCACTACACACACACACACACACACACACACTCCATCTGGGAGGCAACTAATCCACAAACAACAATAGAATCCTAAACAGAACCAAGTCTTACAGAACAGCAACACACCACCTAATGGGAAATCAAACACTTAATGAGCATGGATTTGAGCAATACCACCCAGTTTTCTAAGGGACAATGTTGAGTGTATCGCTGTTTGTAGACTTTTCAGGTACTCTTATGTAGCTTCAGACTATGCAGAGGGTGGATGCCCTGTCCCCTGAGCTGTTCATGCAAGGAGATCAGAGATGAGAAGTGGCGAGCCAGAAGGGGGAGCTTCCAGGAAGCTCTAACCCTGTTCTACCCATGTCTCAGCTTGCAGGGTGGGTAGGGTTTAGGGTTTAGCAGAGCTGGCCAGAATCCCAGTCGACACGGGGGCATCTCAGACACTGTTCTGCAAAGAATAGCCTCTGAGTGTCTAACTCATTATGCTGGTGCCCTGCTGCTGTGTAACAAGTTATAGCAAACTTGGTGACATAAAATACCCACTTATTGATATACAGTTCTAGAGCTCTTAAGTCCTGTATCACGGTGTCAGCAGGGTTTTGTTCCTTCTGGGGTCACCTGGGGAGAATTCATTTCCTTAGGTTTCCCCGCTTCCAGGGGCCACCTATATTCATGGTCATTACCATTTTCTCCCCTCTTCAAATCTCAGTCTTGTCTTCCCTTTTCTGCTCCCTCCCCATCCCCCGTCTTTCTCACACACATACCCCTCTACCCCCCCCCCGCCACTTCCATGTCACATTGCCTCTGACTCTGACACCTTACAAGGATCCTTGTGACCAGATCATCTCACCTCAGAATCCTCCATTCAATCACGTCTGCAAAGTTCCTTGCATTAAAAACAGCAGTTCTCAACCCATGGGTCGCAACCCCTTTGGCAAACTTCTATCTCCAAAAATATCTACATCACGTTATATAGCAGTAGCAAAATGACAGTTATGAAGGAGCCATGAAAATAATTTTATGCTTGGGGTCACCACAACATGAGGATCTGTATGAAAGGGTTGCAGCATTAGGAAGGCTGAGGACCACTGAGTCAAAATGACATGTCTACGGGATTATGGTGGGGGCATTAATCTGTCTACATTCCCTTCCAGGCTCCATCTGCATTGCTCTGAACACCTCTGAAAGTGACCTTCTGGTGCTCAGCTCAGCTCTGAGGGCAGCTGTCCTCTTCCTGCTCATCTTTCCTGGTCTTCTGGTTGGATGTAACTTCAGCTTCCTTGGTACTCTTGCTACAATCTGGACCTGGCTCCTTTTCTGGGCCTGACCCCATGTTTCTGTGCATCTGTCACTTTCCTGAGAAAGATTCAACTGTGTGGCCACCTTCCTAAGGGGTGGGGACTAGAACAGCATTGCAGGGGGACAGATCACTGGAGCTCTTGCTGCATTAGTGCTGTGCAGGGAACACTAGCACTTCTCCCTGGCCTCCTGCCATCTAGATGCTTCCCCTAGAGTCTCAAGGCACAGCTCTTACCTTAGCTAGAGTGCCCTGTCCCGACTGTGAGCTGGGAGGACTGTCCCAGGCTGCTGGTACCCTGGAAAGGGACCCGCCTTTGTACCTGCAGCTTTGTACTGCACTTGAGCTGCACACTGGATGGATGCATGGCTATTGCTCTGCCCTCAGCTGGGTGGCTGCTTGTCTGTACTGCCAATGGAAGAAGCAGGCTTGGCGATTTCAAACGTAATTCTCTGCCTCTTGGCATGCAGTCCCCTGGTGTGTCAGAATGACTCACTTGGCTTTTGGACATGGTAAAAGCCAGAGTTTAATGAAAAGGCACTAGACAAGAACTTCCCAGTCTCATCTCAGCAACACGCACGCCCCCCCCCCCCGCCCAGCCTCATCCCATCGCAGGTGGAATTTTACCTCCCCAGCAGCGGAGAGCAGCAAGTCCGAGCTGCCCAGTTGCTGACTCCAGAAGCTCAGGCTGGGGGGAAGGGAGCAGAAGGCAAGGTGAGTGAGGGAATAAAAGCATAAAACCAAAGCACCCACCCTCATAGACCCCAAAGTTAATGGAGGAGAGAGAGAGAAGATACCAAAACGATTACACCATGTTGTAAAATCTTGCATCAGCAAAGCGCTAAGGAACTTAGGAACAAATGATAGATCTCAGTCTATCTGAGTTTATCTGGATAAATCAAAAATATTAAATATTTAAGTCTTCAAAGCACTGGACAAAACCTGGGAAAATTCTTGTACAATCTAAGAATTGCAAAGCCATTTTAAGGCCCAAGTACAACAGAGGACCCGGAAGCCATAAATGAAACAGCTGCATAAAGATATTCCCTATGGTAAGATCTGCAAGATAGTCAAAACAACAGATGCCAACCTGGGGAAAAAATATTTGCAAGTCATACCACAAAAAGGCTAATTCCCCTAATATAGAAAGAGTACACACAAATCAATAAGAAAAGCACGAATCATCCATCAAAATGTAGGTAAAGGACAAAGCACACAGCTCACTGAAATGAAAATCTGCTCAGCCTCACTTATATGACAGCACAGCGGGGCCAGGGAAATGGCCCTGGCAGGCGGAGACCTGAGTTCAGATCATGTAAGAAGGCTGGTGTGGTGGTGTGTGCCCATCACCCCCATTGGGGCAGGGATTGGTAGACAAGCGGGTCTGAAGCTCCAGGCAGTCTAGCCAAATGGATGGGTTCCAGGGTCCGTGAGAGACTCTGTCTCAAAAACACAGAGTGGAAAGTGATCAAAGAAAGCCATGCGATGCCTCAGGCCTCCCATCCATGCACCTGCAAGCACACACGTGCACACACACACAGACGACACTACTAAAATCATAGAGATATCATTTACTGCCTTTAACACTGGAACAAATAAAGTTTAAAAAGTCTCACATTGGCTGGGCGGTGGTGGCGCACGCCTTTAATCCCAGCATTCAGGAGGCATAGGCAGGCCGATCTCTGTGAGTTCGAGCCCAGCCTGGTCTACAAGAGCTAGTTCCAGGTCAGGCTCCAAAGTTACAGAGAAACCTTGTCTCAAAAAACCAAAACAAAACAAAAACAAACAAACAAACAAAAACCCTCACATTGTGGGGAGCAGTGCAGTCGTTTGTTACTTGTGGAGTACACTCTGACACAAAATGTAGAGGAGGCAAATTTTTAACATCTTTCAATATTACAAATGTGCTTTGCTTGACTCAGCAGTTTCTGAAGCCTTTTTCCCATGGAGAGTGTCTAACGTAGGAGAAATGACATTGACTGCAGTGCTGTTTGCATTATCTGATTAGTTTCTAGCGGTAGCACTGCTATTTTGATGAAAAGAGTCGTCATCAAGACAGCCATGATGCAGGAAGGCTTGCACACACAAAGGAACTCTCTGCATGGGTAGAAAGCAACAGGGATGCCTGCCCTTGGTGGTGAGGATGAGGGCGTGTGGAGAAGAGCCTTCGGCAAGGCACAGGACAGTTTTTTGAGCACACCACCATTTCTTCGTATATAAAAGAAAGGAGGGAACTGCCAGCTATTTTCAGGAGTGAGCTCAGAGTGTTTGTTCCTGCCAGCTGTTTTTGCACAAGCTGTCCCTTCATGGAGGCTGCCCTTTCTCTATGCCTGATAGAAACAAAGCATTCTTCTAGGGCAATTTCAAATATTTCTTCCTTTATATTCTCTCAATTGACATGTCTGTAAAATTATTAGAATGCTAAGGTTTGGGAATAAATCCTAATAATTCATAAATGAAGAAATTTCTTCTTTATAAGGTAGGCTGACCTTGGAAGGAATGATTAATGTGGTTGAAGTTGACAAAAATGGATCAAAACCCCAAAACTGGTGTAGGAGGTCCTTCTGTATTTATGTTGCTTTCATTGGTTGAATAAAGAAACTGCCTTGGCCTTTTGATAGGGCAGCACTTAGATAGGCGGGGAAAAGAGAACTGAATGCTGGGAGAAAGAAGGCAGGCAGAGAGAGCCGCCATGAAGCTGCCAGGTCAGACATGCTGAATCTTTCCTGGTAAGCCACAACCTCGTGGTGACATACAGATTATTAGAAATGGGTTGAATCAAGATGTAAGAGTTAGCCAGTAAGAGGCTAGAGATAATGGGCCAGGCAGTAATTTAATTAATACAATTTCTGTGTGATTATTTCGAGAGTTAAGCTAGCCGGGCGGCCAGGAGCCGGGCACTGGGAACACGGCCCGCTCCTCTTACTACACAAAACGTTTCACAGAGAGGAAACATTTGCAACACATGTTGATGACAGAGCTTATTTATCCAGATGTACTGAGAGCACAATCAAACCAATCGCTCAGACGAGCATGGTGGTGCAAGCCAGTGAAGTCAGCATTTGAAAGGCAGCTGCAGCAGAGCCAGGAGTTCAAGGTCATCTTCTGCTATGTAGTGAGTTCTAAGTCAGCCTAGGTTGTATCAAACTCTATCTCAAAAACAAAAACAAAACAGGCCAGCAAGATGGCTCAGTAGCCTGATGCTGCCAAGCCTGATGACCTGAGTTCAATACCCGGAACCAGCGCATACACTCAGCCCCTCCTGCCATTCATATGCATACACACATGTAAAGTTTAAGAAATTAAAAAATATAAGACAAGAGTAAAAACACAAAAAGCTAATAATCCTAAAGGGAAAAAAATTTAAGAACACAAGTGCTTAGTTGATAAAAGGGGGAGAAATTGTCACTTAAAAGATTCTTTGTCGGGGAGGGTGGGCAGGGAGGAAGTCTCAATTTTAGATGGTAGGTGGTGGCACACTCCTTTGATCCCAGCACTGGAGCAAGGCAAACACACACACATACACACATATCTGGATTTTAAAATGAGCATACGTATCTATTATGAGAAAAACTCACTGAAACTCATACTGTGACTTGGGGGGAGAGGTGATGATGTAGCCGGAGTAGTAGCCGCTGGCTTCCTTTGGGAGAGTCCCTTGGCAGGGCTGGTGTTAAAACACGATAGCACACTCAGCCCATCTATTCTACTCCAGTCATCCGTGCCCAGAGAGATGAACATAAAAACATGGCCATTGCCACATCATTTAGAAGAAAGCAAAGATCAGCTGGAGGATTGCCAAGAGGGGGAAGCATGAACCAACGATGAAGAGTGAATTCAGATGTGGGCTCCTGTGCACAAGTTTGAAAACGAGGTCAGTCTTCACACGTCTGAGGAGAGCATCAAAGACAAAAATGCTATTTGAAGAACCGTGTGTAAAATAGTATTGAGTTGGGGGATGAGCTGTGTGTATGTGTGTATAAACATGTATATGTGTGTAAAACTACATCTATATGTTTACATGCATACATGCACACACACATAGTTGCTGACTAACAGTGGGGGAGCTTGCACTTGGTGCTCTATCCAGTTGTAGGGTTTTATATTGTTCATTCGTTCGCTGTTGAAAAGTGGTGGGAGGGACCAGCTCATATACCTAGAACGGATTTTTACCACAGTTGCCTCCTAAGGAGATATACCCCATCCCCTAGTATTTTGCCAAAAGAAAAGGCAATTTCCCAAGCAAGCATGATCAAATAGAAGTGAGAATAAGTTACTTCCCTGAAGCTGAGGTTACAAGCACTGAATTTACAGAAATGCCCTGCAGAAATAATTAAATGGTCCCGAGAGAACAGTACCCCACCAAAGACACAGCATATAGTACTATTAACATTGTCTCTAATAGCTTATACATTATAAATCATTTCCCTAATTTCTTATTTCTTTCCAAACTTTGCTGTTTTCTATAGTTAACTTAGAAATTGGAAAGGCAAGGCAAATTAATGCTGAATAAACACAGGCTATGTCCTTACTGCTAAAAGTGGCCTTAAGGTACATGCTAGAATCATTTTAATTTAAGACGATGCTTTTATTTATTCTTTAAGAATTGCATCAAAACATATTGGATAATATTCTTTTCCTTCTTCCAAGTTTTCCCAGCTCCTCCCCCATTTTCCTCTTCACCCAACTTTGTATTCCTTCTTTCTTAGAAACACAAACAATAACAAAAACCCACATTGCCACGTGCTTAGGAAGTTGGTGGCAATTAATTCAAGGCCATGCAATTGAAGTGCTTCTCACAGAGACACAACTCATAGACACAGTCATTTTGCCATCAGAGAGGCTTTTCAGCTAGTAAATGTACACAGAACCTAAGTGAGCTGGTGTGCACATGTGTGCACGCGAGTGCACTGGGAGTGAAGACGTGGCCTTCACTGTATAGAACACATAGCCTACTAGAGAGGACAAGCAGATCTTAGAAATCACTTATGCAGGTGACAACGATAAGGACCAAAGATAACGGAGGCTTGGAGACACAAGTGCCTATAAAACGATTAGGATGAGAGGCCTTCCCACAGAAGTGACAGCTGAGGTGCCATCTGTAGGATTAGGCCATATTAACTAGGAGAGTGACCTAGTCAGTGCCAAGGAAAGAAGGGGAGGGGAGTCTACATAAGGAAGAAGGAGTGGCTGAACGTGGGCTATTGTGGCTGAGGCTGAAAGGTAAGAGTCAGCTGAGTTAGGGATTGCCCAGGGGAAATAAGATGAAGCTAGACTTTTCTAGGGGGCTTGTAGGCCATGTTAAGAAGTTTGGTCTTGCTGGGCGGTGGTGGTGCACGCCTTTAGTCCCAGCATTCGGGAGGCAGAGGCAGGCAGATCTCTTTGAGTTCGAGACCAGACTGGTCTACAGAGCTAGTTCCAGGACAGGCTCTAAAGCCACAGAGAAACCCTGTCTTGAAAAACCAAAAGAAGAAGAAGAAGAAGAAGAAGAAGAAGAAGAAGAAGAAGAAGAAGAAGAAGAAGAAGAAGAAGAAGAAGAAGAAGAGGAAGTTTGGTCTTGGGCTGAGCAAGCATGGTGTCACAGGCCTTCACTCCCAGCACTCCGGAGGCAAAGACAGGTGGATCTCTGAGTTTGAGACCAGCCTAGTAGTCATAGGGAGTTCTATGATAGCCAGGGCCACATAGTGAGACTCTGAATAAACAACAACAACAACAACAACAAAGAACAAAACCAGAAGAAGAAGAGGAGGAGGAGGAAGAAGAGGAAGAAGGAGAAATAGTAGTAGCAGCAGCAGCAGCAGCAGCAGTAGCAATAGTAGTTTGGTCTTTATCCTGAAGATGATATGAGACTTCAAGTGAGACACTGAGGCAAAGTGACCAATCCGGTAAGATCATTCTCCCTGGGGTGTGAGTCACAAACTGGCTGAGGGTCAGACAAACATGTGGGAGCCCGTCAGGTGGCCCAGGTGTAACAGGGGTGTCAAATTTTTATTGTTAATTTGATGGGACTCCAAATCCCATTGAAGACATCTTGGTGTGACTCCGCGAGCACTTTCATGGAGTTTTAGCAGAACAGGAAAGACCCATCTTGAGGGCTGGAGAGATGGCTCAGAGGTTAAGAGCACTGACTGCTCTTCCAGAGATCCTGAGTTTAATTCCCAGTGACCCACATGGTGGCTCACAACCATCTGTAATGAGATCTGGCGCCCTCTTCTGGCTGCAGGCACACATGGAGGCTGAACACTGTGTACATAATAAATACATAAATAAATAAATAAAAGACCCATCTTGAATGTGGACAGCACCATCTCACTGGCGGGGTCCCACAACAAAGAAAAAGGAAAAGAGAAAAGCTGAACAGAGTGTGAGCAATCCCTTCTCTCTCCTTCCTCACTGACACACAGGCGAGCTAGCTCAGGCTCTTGCCACCACAGCTGGGGCTGTTCTTGTTTGCCACACCTTCCCCAGAGTGAGGGACCGCACCTTCAAGCAGTGAGCCAAAAGGAAGCCCTTCCTTCCTCAAGCTGCTTTCATCACAGCAAGGAGAGAAGTAACTAAGAAAGGTATTCTTTATAATATAAATCAAGTTAGAAATAGCTTAAATGTCCACTATCAGTATGTTATAGATAAACTTAATGGGTTAACATGCATCGATTAAAAAAATGAAGATTATACATATATGTATCATTATAGAGTTCTCACCAGGATATATTAGGTAGCATGTATCTACTGTTTCTTTTTGGTGCTGGGGACTGAGCCCAGGGCCTACTGCACGCTGAGTGTGTGCTCTGCCAAGGAGCTACACTCTCAGTTCTGTATCTGCCTTTTTACAAGGAAATATTAAATAAGCTCAGGCAATGGGTGGAGGGTGGGGGGTGTGCTTTTAGGGAAAGTCAGGGAGCCTGATGGAGGGAGTAAAAGTAGAGAATGAAGTCATCTGAATAAAAAAAAAAGTCTTATAAATTTGACCTTGAAACCATACATTCATAATTATAAGGCAAAAATAAATTTAAAAATCAACTCAGAAATACCACAAATGAAACCAATGAATCTATGTATTGAGTTAATGGCATTATCCTATAAAAAGGAATTAATTAATTAGACTGCATAAAGCTGTATGCCTTGGGGAGACAGCTACTGGAGAAAGAAATTCAAAAAGACATTGCAAGCTGTTTTTGGTAATCCTGTTGCTATCGCTATCTTGCTGCTGTCCCAACAGTGCTGTGCTCACAGTGATGGAGAGTGCAAAGGAACCACCATCCCCAGTGCCTGGTGACCGAGAGTTTGAGTCTTCTAGTGTGATACAAGCTAAGAACAGAAGTAATTGCAAAAATAGTTAAATGGCCTTTTAGTAACCATACAGTTGGCAAAAGTGTTGCATTTTTATTATATAGCTACTAGAATCTAAGGCAGAGAAAATGAGCCACTCTCTGCTCTAATCTTGTCCTTGTCTTTGAGAACTGGAATTCCATGTGCATAACAAAGACGAAGGACAAGAAAAATCCCTGTGGCCTTGACCTGAGTTACTACTGTCATTGTCAACCCATAGCGTATTTCATTTTGAGAAAAAAAAATCTTTCATTTGTGTTTACTGAAAATATCTAGAAACAATGACCAACATGGTTGCGACCTTCAGTCAAGATATGGTCTCTCAATCCTATTTTTTACTTAAGTAATATCGATTTCTTAGAGAACCAGATAAATCCTGGTTCTGTGGACAAATACGAGGTAGGTAGGAAGTATTCTGCATACTCCTGGACAAGAAGGGAAATGAAAATATCAATATAAATAACAGATCCATGTTAGATCTCAATGAGAGAAAAATATCAGTCACTTTGGGAGAATGCTATAGATGACTGGATGCTGAAAATGAGCAAATAAAGAGCCATGTGTTTGTCTTTTTTTTTTTCCTGTACAGACTGTTTCTTAGGTTAACCAACTGACAAGATAAGAATTCTTCTAATTGATGCCTTCTTGCTGTCAAATAAATAATAAAATATTGGAATTTTCAAATTCTTAATAAATAATGGATTAGGTAATGACATAACAAAAAAATCATACGAAGAAACTACTATCATCTATGAAGTATAGTTGCAAAAACCCAAATTTGGTCAATCTTTTAATTAACTAAATGACTTAGAGACAAGGTCAGGCTGGCCTCTGACTTGCTGCATAGCTGAGGATGACCTTGGCCTTCTGAGTCTCTTTCTTCTACCTCCCAAGAGCTAGGACTGCAGGGATCCAATCAGAGCCTCACTCACGGTAGGGTAGCACTCCCCAGCCCTCTGATCAAGCTCTCAGATCTCCCTATTAAGATGCAGGCATTTCAGGAGACAGAGAGGTAGTCAGTGACAAAACATTCACGCACCCAGCAAAGTTCAGACTTGGTGAAAGTCTTGGTGACAAGTGTTTCAACAAAAGCATTACAAGGAAAGCAAAAGAGTCAGGGCACACAGAGTAAAGATTAATGCATGGAACAGGGCCTGGTCGTGCGCGCCTTTAATCCTAGCACTCTAGAGGTAGAGACAGGCAGATTGTTGTGAGCTCAAGGCCATCTTAGTCTACACAGTGAGTTCTAGGACAGCCAGGGCTTACGTAGAGAGACCCTGTCTCAAAACAAACAAACAAACAAACAACTGGTTAGTTTAAATACACCAAACTTATTCTGACCTTGACTTAAACAAGCAAACTATTAAATACTTCATTCCCAATAATTATAATATTACATGAGCTTGTCTAATTCGGACATGTTTGAAATTGTCTATACTGAATGGTAAATAGCAATAAAACATCAATTAACCTATACTGAGTGCTTACTACATACATACAAGACACTTTTAAGCACTTGTTTAAACTATTCCCTTGGGTGGGGGTGGAGCCCAAACTGGTGAGAGCCCACCACATATACAAGTCTGGGTGTCATCCCCAGCATGGCAACAAATGAACAACTCTATTAGCACCAAGAAGCTGGTGGCCATTGCTACTACATACAAGAAGAAACCAGGACAGAGTGCCTGAGCACCTTGCCCAAGGTCACACAGCTAATAAATTGTGACCTCAGGGAAAAAGTAGCAGAGTATATCCTCTGAGCCATGGGTTTATCGACAACATGTCTGGATGAGGGGAACTTTTATTCCAGAACTTTTTTTAACCTATATATAGTACCTCTCATAATGGTGAGGGCTAGGGCTGTGATAATGGAGAGAAGTGGATTACAGAGGAGGCATCTAGAAGGTGAAGGGGAAACTGACCAGGCTCCATGCAGGGCTGGATGGCTGAACATGCAACTAAGAAAGGGTTCAGGGAAGAGTCCAAGATGTCTGTGAGGTCTCAGGCTTACACAGTGGGATGGATGGTGCTACTGTTCAGTGGAACAGGAGACACGATTGCTCAGGTCTAGAGGGTAAAGATGATTTGTGTGTGGAGCATGCCCTGTGTGCAGTGCTTTTTGGACACTTGGGTGAGGTCACCAAGTAGCTAGTGATACAGGCAGGCCCCCTTAGAGGTTAGTTTTCTTTGTCTTTAGAATTGTCTCCTTTTTCTTGGGGGTAGGGATTTTCTCGGTTAGAAGAGTGGCTGAATATGTTGTTTTTTATTTATTTTCTCCCAGAAGTATCGGTGGAGGAGTCACCGGTACACTTTGTAAAGCTACTTTCACTCCGTTGTCTAAGAAAATGGGGGTGGGGATGGCATTCAGTCAGCCAGACCTTGACTGCTTACTGTGCTCCATCCACTGGGTTAAGAGCTTCTGAAGTCTCTATCGCTCACTCTTCCCTCACACAGTCACAAAGTTCTGATTCTTCCCACTTTTGCAACAAAGGGGCTGAACATAAAAAAGGAGCCAAGTTACTTGCCCGAAGTCACAGAGGTATAAACTGGCAGTTTATACCCATTGCTAGTCTGTGTTCTGCCATCATGTCTCTGGTTTGCAAAGCGTGGGTGAAGATTGGAGTGGTTCATGGTCATGCTTCGTTGTACAGACCACCATAGTGGTTGCACTTTTTTAAAAATTAATTAATTAATTAATGTGTGTGGAGGTCAGAGGACATTTATGGTAGTCTGTTCTCTCCTTTCATTGTGTAAGTCCTGGGGATTGAACTTACTAGGTTCCCAGGCTTGGCAGCAAATCCTTTACCCACAGGGTCATCTTATTGGCCTCCTGTTGAACTTTTCATTCAACATGCTATTGCAACATATGGAACAATTCAGTTAGGCGTTAGTATGATTCAACACTTCTCTGTTTTTGTCTGAGATAGTATATACCTCAGGCTCAATCTTAAGCAAATAATAACAGTGTATAGCAAAAAGTTAATTAGTATCTTATTTTCATTCTGTACATTTTGAGGGCTACCTCCTTACGTATTTGTGATATTAGTGTTTCCATGTACACAGAAACAGACTTTTTTCCCAAAATAAATTTCGGTGAAATGAACGAGGTAAAAGAGCACGATACTAACTTGATTATTAATTTGATTGGGTCGAGAGACACCTAGGCTCTTAGTAAAGCACACCTTTAGTTGTGCCTGTTGGTGGTTTCCAGAGAGGGTTCGCTAACAGGATATGAAATAGGCAGCGCCACCCCCTAGGCTGGGCACAGATGGAAAAAAGGAGGAGAAGCAGAGTCTCTGCTTCCTGGCTGCAAGGAGGTGAGCATCCCTTCCATTGCACGATCCCCAGTCCCCGCTCCCCAATCTTCTGCCTTACCTCAGGCCCAAAGAAATGGAAGTAACAGACCACAGCCAGAAACTTAGGAACCTGTGAGCAGAAATAAATCTTCCTACCACCAATTTCTCACGGGACTTTGTGATAATATAGACACTCTCATGCACAGAGGAGGAATATGGTTCAGAGAAATGGAGGTAACTCAGCAGATGAAGCCATTCCTATGGCTGACCTCTAGGAAGATGTTGTTCACCTCCTCACCCTCACCATGGACCACCCCGCTGCCCTTACTTAAGAATAACTGTCTGTCTTCACCAAATATCCATCGGCTTCCCTCTTAAATATATGGTTTCTGTTCACGGGTGGCCAAATAAATCTCTGCAGCAAGCTTGTTGCAGACCCCTAATGTCCTATGTCAGACATTCTCTTTTGTCTCCATCGACCAGACTAGCATAGTCTTTGACTGCCCACCCGATAGCCTATCCAGGCTTCAAGAAAGAAACAGGGCAAAAGGCATCTAACTAGTAAGTCATGACAGAGAACACCGAAGACACTGGGGTATTTTGAAAAATCTTACAGTAGGTGTTTTATTGTTTTGGTTTGCTTTTCGAAAGGGTTTTATGCATCCCAGACTGATCTTGAACTCATCAGTACCTGAGGATAACCCTGAATTTCTGATTCTCCTTGGCGACAGAGCCCGAGTGCTGGGACTACACTGCCCAGTGGTCATGATGCTTGCATGGGCATGCATTCTACCAGCTGAGCTTCAGCACTTCTAGCTGGCACTTTAAAACTAGTAGACACTCCAGTATCAAGGGTATTGACTACTCCTACTTCCATCTAACTTGCTTCCCTAATACCTTTTATGATGATGCAGTGTCTGCCCTCCCCTCCTGTCCTAAGACAGAAACCTATTCATTAGATTTGTGAGAGATGGATGTATATGGTGGCCTTTAGAAACATTATTATGAGTTCTTCTAAATATAGACAAAGGCAATAAAAAATCCCAAAGCTATGTGTATCTTAAAAGACATCATTGTCACACAAAATAATTCTGCCTGTGTATCCCCAAGGAACTGAAAAGCACATTATAGTCACTGTAGCCCTGCTGGGAAGAGACAGTATCTTCTCTATTCTTTGTTATGCCTGATGCTATCTGTTCAGCATATTAAAAAAAGAAATCTGTATCTAACATAACAGGTCTGCCTCCCCCTCATTCATTTCTCATGAGCACCAAAGGCCAGTTCTTCTTCAGCATTAGTTTTTCTAGATTAGACTCCAAAGCCTGAACAAATTAGGTTTAGGGTTTGCAAAGTATCCTTTAAGTGAAGGGGGTAAATATTCCTGTTTAAAAAAAAAAGACAAATAGGCCTTTCTAAATCTACAAGGTCAAAAAGACAGGTTCCAGTCTTCTTGAGTGGGGTACCCCCAGTGCCCACTGTTGACTGTTGCAGCTACTCAAATCCCGACTTCCATGGTGGATGGGACACATGCAGAGGCCTGATGTGCACTCGGGACTCAGAACATACTCCCACTCTGAAACAGGAAGTCATCCCCACTCTCCGGTATAGGAAGGTTGAGGGTTTGGAACAAGGAAGGTGTGTGTCTCTAACGGCGGTGGTGCGGGCACCCCTCAGGGCTACAGCAGAGTTCTTTGGGTTCCCTAGAGCCTGGCTCCTGGCCCTGCCCAGACCATTGTCCACACACCTCGTCCCTCCAGCTTCCGGGCCGCCGGCGAAATGATTTGCTGCGGATGACATCAGCCCTGGGCCAAGGGCTGGAGGAGTGGAGGCAGCCACCTCGAGGATGTGCCGGGTGGTCCTTTCCTCCTCCTCTTCCTCCTCCTCCTCCCAGGCTCCTAGCCTAGTCTCCATATAAACGGCACCGCCTCCCCGGCCTCTCACTCCCCGCTCCTCTCTTCCGCGCCGGGAGAGGGCGGAGGGGGAGGCGACGCGCGCCGGGAGGAGGGGGGACGCAGGGGGCGGAGCGGAGACAGCACCTTCGGAGATAATCTTTTCTCCTGCCGCAGAGCAGAGGAGCGGCGGGAGAGGAACACTTCGCCCAGGCTTTAGCAGAGCCGGCACGATGGCGACCGTGGTGGTGGAAGCCACCGAGCCGGAGCCATCGGGCAGCATCGCCAACCCGGCGGCGTCCACCTCGCCCAGCCTGTCGCACCGCTTCCTAGACAGCAAGTTCTACTTACTGGTGGTGGTCGGCGAGACGGTGACCGAAGAGCACCTGAGGCGTGCCATCGGCAACATCGAGCTGGGTAAGCAGTCCCGCGGCCCCCCAGGGACGTGCGTAGGGAGATGCGCCAGAACGACCCCACCCAGGGCGCGACGGCCACCTTGTTCTCCCTCGCGCCCCGCACCCACGCCTCTCCAGGCCACCTCCCATACTTCATCTGGACCCGTTTTCTGAGCTAATTTCCAAATTATTCTATTTGAGACCCATAGAGACAATCTTTAATAGCCCCGAGGAATGGGTCACCTGGCTGGGTCTGCGGCCACCTTTGACTTGGCTATCTCCTATCGTGCTCAGTGAAATGCAGGTGTCAGAGGAGCGGTGGCCATAATAAAACCGCAACCGCAGGCGGAGAAAGGGTGGGGTGGACCTTGTTTTTTAGAACCTCTCTTTTCGCCCTTCCCCCGCCCTAGCCAAAGGCTGGGACCCTCTTCCCCTTACCCGAAAACCTGGGGTCGAAATACCATGTGCCAAGGCCCGCATGGGAATCGTCCTCATCATAGCTACCTCGTGCCACCCGCCCCTGACACACACACATATACACACACACACACATACGCACACACACACACACACCGCATTCTGAGAATGGAGAATGCCCTTTCTGGCTTAAAACTTCCCGATCCTTTCTTTCCTGGGATGACTAGGCTAGTCCTAGTGCCACGCCCGGTCCCCCCACCCCCCGAGGACACAGGCTTGGAACCTAACTCGTCTGCGTTCTTCCTAGACGAAGCCTGGCCGCGCTCCTGCCCCTGAGGTCCTGGCTTCAGCTTTCAGAAAGGACAATGAGACCCCAGGTTGTGGGGTGGGCTTCTCTGAAAAGTCTCAGCTTCAGGAACCATAGCTTGAATGGGAGGAGGGGGTGGCAGGGTAGGGTCAGCTCCTGGGCTGCTGCGCGCACCAGGAGCCGGCTCTTCAGAGGCCGAATAGCGGTTCCCGGGGAACCCTGGGCGGGGCTGGGAGGGTCCAGGAGGGCGCAGTCTCGGGTGAGCAACGATCGGCCCGCCCTTCAGCCCCACCCGGCCTGCCGCAGTGCCCGCACCGGGCACTCGCACCTGCCCCCGCACTGCGGCGCCCCCGGCTGGCCCGGAGCTCGCTCTGCCCGAGCTTCGCGCGGTCGGGGGCCTCTCGCCCACCTTTGGCTATGAGCGGCTTTGTTGCTCTCCCAGCCCCCCACTCCCCCGGTGGGCAGCTCTGGCCTCTGCCTTATTCCGCCCCCACTCCGCATCCTTCCCTTCACTTCATCCCTGGCAGAGGTCGCCGGGTCCCGGTACAGCGCCAGCCAGAGCGCTCTATTCTCTCGGGGTGGTGCTGAAACGTTTCTGCCAGGAGACAGGGGCTGGTGGGCGTGGTGCAGTCCGCACTGCGGTCTCTACGGCAGCCCGAGGCGGACAAAGG
Organism: Ondatra zibethicus; assembly: GCA_004026605.1. Classification (NCBI taxonomy): domain Eukaryota; kingdom Metazoa; phylum Chordata; class Mammalia; order Rodentia; family Cricetidae; genus Ondatra; species Ondatra zibethicus. The sequence continues at coordinate 22,274 of PVIU01005548.1, read as the reverse complement.
GCGTTCACTCAGCCCTCCTTTCCCGCTCCCACACACTCCAATAAAAGAAGGACGAAACGATTTTGGTTTAGATGAATAAATAAATAAACAAAAGCTTGTCACCTGCCTCTGCATTTGGAAATAGCCACTTGTCCCCAGAACAAAAGGCTGCAGGGCGGGGACTGGAGTTACAGACCCGGTTCTTTTGTTTAACTTTAAAGCACGAATTTTTCCCTTTCAGCTAAAAAGAAAAAGAAAAAAACAAAACAAACAAACAAACAAAAGTGAGCAGAAAGCCAGTCATGATTTTTCATACGGAAAAAACAATCAAGAATAAGAGATTTCAGAAGTGGAATGCTTTATCTGAATATCTCAGTAATCCTTCGTTTTCAGACTATAAGCCTTTGATCTGCTTCTCAAACTTAGTTTATTTGCACATTTTTCTCCTTGGAAAAACTCACACGTACTGATTTTGGGTGTGGCTATTGTGGGAATTAATGGCTGGGTGTTTTAAAATCATTTTCTTTATGTAGCATTGCTGGGAAATAACACATTAAGAAGTGCCTTCTCACCCCCAGAATTTTCAGGATCACCCATTGTGGTGCCAGGAGAAGAATCATTATGCCCATTTTTAGAGGTTAGGGACCCAGAGAGGCAGGAAGGGTGAGGGACAGACTCAAGGTCACGTTGCAAAGCGGTGACAGGAGATAGGAGGACCGGTACCGCAGTGTCACTCCTTCCTTGACCAGGTCAGCTGGCAGTGGAGCAGACTAATGTCAGAGAAGGATTCAGCCGGCAGTTTTCAGACCTAGTCTTTGTACTGCCATCCACTTGTGGGCAGCGCTCTGTGCAGGGAGGCGTCTTGGCCATCACCTTCCCACTACAATTATCTTCCTGCTTTGTTACTGGTCTGATCATCCTTTAGGTGTTCCGCTCCGTGGTTTATTCAAGCCTCTTTCTGTCGGAGGAGAAAATATGCAGCCAAGGAATTTTGTGATGCTCGTCCTAGCTTTACTTCACTTTGCACGGCTAGCATTTAGTGCTAAAAATCCAGATTTGTCTTCCTAACATTAAAAAAAAGAAGTTTCAATTTAAAGTATCAGTGAGAGAGGAAAAGCACAAACCATAGGCTAGCAGTTCACTGAATTTTCACCGAATGGGCACACCTGTGCTGTCCAGACAAGAAACAGCCATCACTATCATCCCAGAAGCCACCTCACCCACCAACCCCAATGTTCACTTTGCAATCACCATGCTTTTCTGGTTTTCAATTCCCTAATTTGGTCGGTTTTTTTTTTTGCATGGATCCCTGAAATGGTTATATCGATCTCATTAAGAATCAACCAAGTGTGTGAGCCCAACGGTTTCCTCCAGGGTAGTAACAGATGTTGCTCAGCCTCTAGAGAATGCTCTCCTGGGTCCTGGGGTCTCCGATGCAGCTCACATGGCCCTGCCTTTCAAGGATAAGTAAAAATCCTGCTTCCCAGCTTTTCAGACAGTCTGAGATGACTTAGCAACAGGGAGGTAGGCTCGGTTTCCTTGGCATGACGTGCTGGCGCTTCAGCTGCCAGATCCCAGCTGGGCCTCCTCCAGAGGTCACTCCAACGCCACTGCTATTGTTGCTGGTGCCTGCGGGCTGCATTATGTGAAGCAAGATGGAGCTGCTCCAGGGGTCTCAGCTCTGATTGTGAGCTGCCCGCAGGCTGGGAAAACAGCTTCTCATCTGTTAGCCTTTCTTATTTCCTCTTCCTTTCCCATCCAAACTCAAGCACTGTGCAGTTGGAGACCCTGGAGACGGCCATATTTGCCATCTGATTGATTACCCAGGGCACTCTGGAAAGGGGAAAAAAAAAGTCTGGACCCCTGCGGAGGGATGGTAGATAATGTAAATTGGCCTGGAACACCTCAGTGTGGACGCTAAGTGCTTCTTGAGACCAAGGGAGAAAAATGGTCAGTCTTATTTTCTCAGCTGTGTTCGAAAAGCACAAAGTCAAAGTCAGGGTTGATCATTTCTTCTCCAGAACTTCAGACAACAGTGCTTCCTCACATTGGTCCAGCTACACTGATGTAGTTATACAGGACTTGATTCCAAACCATCGTGGCCACCACCGGCTGAGTCATTTGCCCCTTCCCAATTGGCCCCAATGTGGAGTTAGCCTGATACCCTTAAGTTTAGCAAAATGCTGGCGTTTGGATATATTTTAATCATCTAGGCGCTATACAATACCTAGCAACCTGAATTTTAAAGCTTGGTGCAAAGAGTTTTCATTGTTTCATGACATTCTTTTTAAAGAACCCATGCCACCTAACAAATACTAAGTGTCAGTTTAATGCTTTCAATTGCTATTATAAGGCAACTGTCCCTCTAGGTGACATTGGAAATAAGATGTTCTCATGGCAAGATAGATAACTGTAATATCCACTGCCTTGGATCTTCAAATGTGAGTTGAGCTGGTTACATTGTAACAGCCCGATGCTGCTTTACCCATTATGTTCTCTCCAAAATGGTAGACCAGAAAATGAAGAACCTGGGAAAATTTTTGGTTTTAATTTTCCTTTTCTTCTAGCAAGAACAAAAAAAGTGAAAACCATATACGGTGGGAGTTAAAGAGACACTAGAATGTTATATTCGTCTTCACACTTCCAAAGTCAGAAGGCAGATGGGGTTTTGCTTGCGCTGCCTCATTGGTGTTACCCACTAAGGGCTCTGTGATCCAGACTGAAACACAAGCCCGTCAGTCCCCAAATGGAAGGTCATTAAATAGATGCTTTACTGTTAATCTTCCTTAAGAGCTTACTTCTAAAGGTAATTTTTAATTTTTAGGTTAAGAAATAAATTCTTAAAAATCACTGCTTGCTTCTATAGTAAGATGTTATCTAAAACAGTGAGTTTATCACGGTCAAAGGTTTGAAGTGACGTGCTATAAGATGTCATTTGCATTACACGTGAATATGTGTGGGACATTAATTAGATTACAGGCTTTGTAAAGAGAAAAGCAAACCAGGCTGGGTCAAAGGAAAACTGGGAAATCTCTTCTCTAAAAAGCGGCTTAACATTTTCTATTCTAGGTTCAGGTACCTTTTAGTCTCATTTTCCAAACAGAATCATAGAATTACAGGCTGACCGTTCAGATATTTACAGGAAATACTCCAAAGCTGTTTTCTCAAAGGAAACAATTAAATTGGACCCATTGATGAAAACAGCTTGTGGAAGGCCCAAGGAACTGTGACATCGAACCTCTAAGTATTGGCATGCACTGTGTGGGCCATTCATTTTCTTTTCTTTGGTCTGCTGCTTCTATTAGAAATATACAGTTTTCATCCATTAAAGGAGAGGCACTTTTTTTGGCTTTATTAAACCCCAAATTCCTCCATCATCAGAGTGACTTGACACAATCCAGCCTGCAGACCTAGGGTCTGATGCTCGTCTTCCTTCTCCACCTCGCCTTGCTCTGAGATGCCCTTCTCCTTTTTTTTCCATCTGTTAAAAACCACGTGCCTGTTGGCGTCTTTGTGCACTGCTACCACATGTGGTGAGAGAACGGAAAAGAAAAGATGCTTAGATGCTTTCTCTTCACCTGGGATGGACACAATCATAGTGCTTGCTTCCTAGGTCTGGGCCAGGATCCTGAAGCAGCCAGGAGCATTCTCGAGTGCCAGATGTCCCTTGAGCCCTGGCATTTGAAACGCAGAGGCTTACTACCTCCAGCAGCTCCAGTTGTTAGCCCCTGGGTAATCCAGCCAGGGTGAAGTCCTCTTATTGCTACATATTCAAAGCCTCAATCAAGAGTTTGTCCTTAGAAATAGAGGATCATCAGAAAAAAAGGGTCAGGCATGTAGCATGGGTTCCCTGCTTCCCAATCTCTTCAGAACCTCCCACAGATGCCCAGGCATCAGCTCTGGCTATGGAGTCCAGAGGGAAAATGTGGCAAGGGCTTATCAACATCAGGGGCTCCAACTTTGGCTCCCAGTTAGGCAAAAAGGGGAGCTCTAAAAGCTTAGGAAAAAGCAACCAATCTTTATTGAGAATTGGTTTCTCTTTATTAATACTATTCAGGATAAGGTGCCAAGTCGTTACTAAGTCTCTTATTTCTGAAATCAATATGACTCCAAAAATGTTCACTTCCCCCTAAAGTAACCAGGGAATCCATTGCAATCTTTATTTTATAAACTGCAGCAGCGATTGCGTGTTGTTTAAGAAATACTTTGGCTGGAAATTGCTGTCTCGAAAGAAAACCCTGAAGTTTTCACTTCCTTGGGCATTTACACACAGGAAATTATTTTTATCATCTGTCTGCTGGTATAATTTAAAAATTAACTCAATGGATTTCTTAAGATTTAGCATTTTTTATTGTCAAATTAGAAATGTAAAATCCATGAGTGAATATAAAGTGAGCGTTACATCACTTGTGCCGTGGCAAGGGGGAAATGACGAACAACAGTGCAAGAGCAAGCGGGTGCCTAACCCCAGATGCAGCTCTTCCGATAATGTAGCCATTTAGATGCTACTTAGAACAAAGATGGAAAAATAGTATGAATTTGATTTTAATACATATGTCTCTTTATTAACTTATTGACCCAGCTTGACAAGCCAGAAGACAAAGTGGATCTCTGTCAACAGTCCCGATTTGCCGCTCAGACAGGAACTCAATGGCTTTCCACACGGGGCTAGTATAGAGTGTATATGTGGAAGTGAAATATTCTAATGAATTCAGACCTCTCAACCTGTCAAGCGCTGTGGGGAACAAAAAGAAGCCATTTATCATTGCTCCACTAAAAAGACCCACAAACTCTCAACATGCCTTTCTTGTTAAAATTTAAATATTCCATTAGCACAAATGCAAACTGAGGTCTTTAATGTTTCCAGGGAGACTCATAAAATGTCCCTTATAATTTAGCCTCTCCTTAGGAATGCTCCTTGGGAATGTTAACTCTTTCTTATCTGAACTCCTCCTGTTATTCCTGTGAGGGACTCTGCCTCCATCTAAGGGGCATGCGGCTGCTTGAAAAATCTTCCTCTGATGGAAACAGCCTTTGTCCAACAATCTAGCCACTCAGGTACACCAGAATTACAATGTCAAAGGCAGCCTGGACTAGACAGAGTAAGTTTGAGGCTGATTTGGCTTTGTAGTAAGATCCTGTCTCAAAACAAAACAAAACAAAAAGCAAAAACGAGAGAGAATGAATTTGAAGATACTTTTACATGTACAGTGAACTGAGCTCCACAACCTTTTAAAAGATATAAGTATAACATATTTTAGCTAAGATATTACATATAATTAATATATTTGTTATATATCTTTATTTTATGCATATTGCACATAATTATTCCTAAGATAAGAACATTTAATCAGTTTTAAATGTTGGTAAATACAGGCATTAAGGATTTAGAGGTGGGTTTCATGCATTGCTGTTTGAATCCTCTGGGCTGATGGCACAAATACCAATCAATCAATCAATCAATCAATCAATCAGTCATTGGCCATTTGGTTAGTGATAACTTACTTGCAGAGTTATACCTAAGGGCTCAAGCCTGTCTTGAGCCCCTCTCTTAGGAGTTGGATAATAAATATTTGTTGGTTCAGACATTGAACCCTGGAAGTTGAGGACACTCACCAGTGTGTGGTTGTAGTATTGTGGACTGGCTCCACCATGAGCAATCTGTTGGGGAAAGTCTAAGCACATACACGTGAGCACACATACACGTGAAAACACATACACATGAACACATATACACATATGTTGTCTAGGGTTCTTGGGTTCTCAGCTCTTCCTGGCTTTTGTCCAGTACTCTCTCTGTGTTTCCCTCCAAGGCATCCCATTGGGGTGAGGAGGGGGAGCGGGAAGTAAGGAAGAGACTTCAGAGGTGTGACCAGAACCAGAAACTACAATCCTTTTCATTCTAGATTGTGGGTTACTCTGACCCCTAATTGTTCCTTCCAGGCTAATGCAAGGAAGTTCATGCCCACTCTCAATTCCATCAGTCTTATCAAGTATAAAAAGGTGCCACTTTTCTATTTTTTTTCCTTCTGGATAAAAAAAAAATCAGTACAGCTCACAATTGTGAATGAAATCACTCCCTGCCCAGTTGATTAGATAAAAGAAACAACTGATAGGAATCTTAGGCCAAGCCTTGAGTTTCACATGCTTATTAAAGATCACACGATTAGCAAACTAATGCGAAAAATGAGTAAAGAAGAAACCACACAAGCATACTGCAAGAGCATCCTTTGGAAACCAGAGGCCTGGGCTTGATGGTGCATCTGACACTGGCCTCCCAGTCCTAGATCTTGAAGAAGCTGATGCGAGTCTGCAGCCTTTTAGCCAGAACTGGCATCTTCTGCCCTTTTTCTTTTTCCTCCAGCCTGCCATATCCCTGATAACTCTTTTCTTTCCAGCCTCCGGCAGCGCTGCATTTCCATTTTACAAAGGGCAGAACCTCAGCCCCTCCGTCAGTTCTCCCTCCCTTGTGTGTCTCCGTGCAGGGACCTCCCCTTCTCCATTCGTGGGCATCCACTGCTACCAAGGGACTCTCCAGAAAAAGGCCCGAGAAACCTTTGTAGGGATGCTTTCCAAACTCACTCAGAGATGCCTCCTGGAAGCTTGCCAACTATCTTCCTTTTCCTCCACAGGAATCCGATCATGGGACACAAACCTGATTGAATGCAACTTGGACCAAGAACTCAAACTTTTTGTATCTCGACACTCTGCACGATTCTCTCCTGAAGTTCCAGGTGAGGCTTCTGTTAGTGTTAGCCTAGAACTTGAAAGAATGAGGGGCATGACCATTGGCTGGGGAAACTTTACCTAGCATGGGAGAAAAACAAGCAAACAAACAACCTTCCTCTCATTGCTGCAAGGTTTTTTGTATTTTGTTTGTGTCAGTGACTTTAGCCAGTAGCTACAACCAAAGAAAGTAGATTTTAAGAGATTGTCATACGAGTTATTTATGGTGTGGATTCTAGGTGAGAGGTTTCAAAGTCCCGGCTATTTCCCTTCTTGGTTTCAATGTCTCTGACCTCAAGACTGCTTCAGTATTAGTTTTACTCAAAGCTATGAATACAGATCGGATGCTCCTACAATCCTCCAACCTCCTTCTCTAGAAAGAGAAAGGACACATGGCGTTTCAGACACAAAAGATTTTTTCAGCTCAGAGATCTTCCTCGGTGTGGGGAAGAGTCTGCTAGTCTGAGAAGCTGTGGAAACAGCCTTTCTTTCAGAATAAAAAAGAGCCTAGTAAGAGAATCGAAGGTAAGGGCACAAACATTGGTCAGATATGAAGCCGTTCCCTGACAGTCCTCTCCATGAGGATGTGCCTCGCCCACATCTCTGGGTTTTGGTGATGGCTTATGCAGCTTCATCTCTTCTTCCTTTGTGAGCAATGCATTTCTCCCAGCTGCTTCCACTGGGGCATTATAAAACAGTTTTCTGGCTCAGGAACTTTCTAAACCCAGGTGTGTCTGTCAAAAGGGTTGCCACTAAAATACTACATTTTATTTCTTGATTATTATTTGAATCTTACATAAAAAGAGTTTTCTATCTCTGCTTCTCTGCTCTGATTTCTTATTGGCATTGACAGAACATCGGGAATGAAGGTTGGAACTTCTGAGGTGATTAGATCATATTCCATTAGCCCATGTGTATTGATATTTGAAACCACTTGTTTGGAATGTTAATGCCTTCATGAGTCATTCTTAACTCAGTAATATAGCCATGGGACTGTCCCCTGCTTTTCCACTTGAATTTGAGATTAGAATAAAACCCCATACATTTCAGTGACCCTCAACTATAGCTTTCAAACAAAGAACTGAATGTGTTAATAAAAACGTAGAGAATATGGTGGGCAAGGTGGGTGGGGGATGGGGAGGGCACAATTTAGGGACCAACAGCACGTACTTTGCTGAAGGCTAGGTACAGCTTAAGGTATTTTCTTATTATTGTGTTTTATTTTTATGTCTTGCAAATGTCTGTAATGATCTCACAAGAGATGAGTGCCCTTTGACAACAAGTATGTTTGTTTCAACGAGTAAAAGCCTAGCGCCTGTCGATTCTCTGTAGGTTCTTCTGGCTTCCTGTTTTGTAAGACTTCTTTCTTTCTTTTATAAACATGTGGCTTTCATTGTATACGTTCATATTTGGACTGCCTTTATATGATGACAGATGTGTATTGCCAAATGAAAGACTGCAAAAACTGCTGAAGAATTAACACTTTCTGGACTAAAGGTCTAGCTTGGACTACTCCTGGAGACTAAAGGGAGAACGCTCTCCAAATTGCCATGTTATGACACACCCTGCCCCTTCTCCCTCCTACTGTCACCTGCTCTAACAGGTCACCTCTCTAGTAATGCCAGTGCTGGTTTGGGGACTGGCTTCTGGATGCACAGTGCCCCTGGCATTCTGGCCAGCTGCAGAATGAGTTAATATTAGGACTGTTCCTCAGTGCCCCAGCTTCCCACTGAGCAAAGCCAATGCATGGTGCCCCTGTGGCGGCATGAAGTTTTCTAACCAAGACTCTACTACAGGTTAAATATTCTTTCTCTAAAATGTTTGGGACCAGAAAAGTCTTAGATTTTTGGAGATCTGGGTTTTCAGGCCTTTGCATCCTTAGCCCACAAATCTAAAAATTTTTAATCCAAAATCTAAAATCTGTCCATGACAAAAGCACAATTCATATCGAATCTCAGGTGTGTTGCAGAAGGAGGTGAAAGCGCAAGAACACAGATTGGGTTGGTGGAGAGAGCAAGATGATCCTTACTTTGAGCTCAAGGAAACCTTTAGTGAAGCTTCCTGAACACCCTGGAGAAGTTCAGTCTGATTCTAGGTGCATTCAAGTCTAGTGGCCTCTTCCCCACCCACTGGAAACTCACTGAAAGCCAAGCTGTGTCTCTCAGGCACAGCGGGATCAATTGAGCCTTCTCATTTAGAGTCCCAGCACTCTGGAGGCAGAGGCAGGTGGATATCTGTGAGTTCGAGGCCAGCCTGGTCTATAGAGCAAGCTCCAGGACAGCCAAGGCTACACTGAGAAACCCTGTCTCAAAACATCACTCCCCCACCAAAAATTTTTTTTTGTTGTTTTCTGTTGGCTGGTTGATTTGGTTTAGTGAGTTTTTTACCTACCAGCCTTATAGTAGAATATTTGTTACCATTTGTGGCTCTGTAAACAAAGGGTCTTGTGGAAGTCAGGTCCATTGTACATTTATGTTGGTTGTTATTTCCTTTATTATTTTTAAGAATCAGAGGTCATATATGAGAAATTGGTGGTTGCCTTAATTGCAAAGGGCAGACCATGTTGGTGGAATGAGGCCCTCACTCTCATACTACTTTAGACTTTGTACTGTGGCTTTGGGGTTCAGTAGGAGTCAATCACTGTCTCACTCAAAATTAGTCTGAATTGTCATTTGAGACCTGGGATGTAAGTGGCCTTCTGTACACTAGGTGGATTGGCATAGTGTGACTCCTTCAGAACATCAGTCCAGAGGTCTTGATGTCCTGTAGCATTGGCAGACTATATAATTTTTGGGCTGGTCAGCTACTGAAGTCTACACCAGTATCTCAAACCAGCCGAGCATGGACTTGGCTCACATCTCTCAGCACACCTATGCTGTGTAGCAAGGCCATTCCCTGTGGACTTTCCCGGCCTGAAGCTTTCTGGCCATGTGAGAGCTGGACCAGTAGGCACAATGAGAACAGCCTAGTCTTTGACTCAAGAGACAGCTCAGCAGCTGAGTCTTTCCAACATAGAGAAACATGTTATACGCCCTTCCATTTCTGAGTCCCCACGCCATCATAAAGCTGTTGTTTGTGTACATGATTTTTGTGCCTTAATGATGTTGGGTTTGAGTCATTGTTGCAGGTCTCCAGGAGTAAGAATTGGCAAGACTTTCTCAGAAGCTCGGGCTTGCCCTGATGCGTAGAATTCTATTCACTTCCATTTCTACTGTTTCTTTCCCAGGTTTAACTGTAGACCTTGGTGCATATAGTTACAGGGGAGGTTATCTTCTGAAGGCATAGGAAGCATCCCATGATTGGGACAGGGAGACTCCCCTCTCATACAAAAAAGAAGAAAGAAAGGAAGAAAGGAAGAGAGAGAGAGAGAGAGAGAAGGAGGGAGGGAGGGAGAGGGGGAGAGAGAGAGAAAAAAAGAGAGAGAGAGAAAAGAAAGAAAGAGAGAGAGACGGGGAAGGAATGAAGGAAAGAAGGAAGGAAAGAAGTAAGAAAAGAAGGAAGAAAAGAAGGAAAAAAGTGATTCCCCAAAGGAAAAGGGTACCACCATTACATTCAGTTTTCTCTTTTCTTGCCCTTTGTCCCTTTTATCTGTTCTTTAACATAGTTATTTTTTTTTTTTATAACCCAGTTCCTTGCCATCAGCACAATGTAACAGTTATAGATTCTGGAGCTAGCTCCCCGCATTTGTTCTTAGCCCTGTCATGGATTTTTTCTGAATGACCTTGGACATTCGTTTCCTGTCTCACTCTCCTTCCTTGTAAGTCAGAATGCTTGCTTCTACTTCAGAGAGGTTTTGTTTTGTTTTGTTTTGTTTTTATGGTTGTTGATAGGAACTTGAAATTTTCTCTAACTTGCTCTCCTAATTTTAAAATTTTTATTTATTTATTTTTAAAACAATCTTTTCTCATTTTATATACCAATCCCAGTTCCCACTCCCCTTCTGCTCCTCCCACCTTCCCCCTACTCCACTCCCCTCATCCACTTCTCAGAGAGGGTGAGGCTTCCTACTGGGAGTCAACAAAGTCTGTCACAGCACTCTGAGGCAGGCCCAATACTCTCCCCCCTATATCTACACTGAGCAAGGTATCCCTCTATAGATAATGAGGTCCAAAAAGCCATTTAATGCAGAAGGGATAAATCCTGGTCCCACTGCCAGTGTCCCCACAGACTGCCCAAGTATCAGAACTGTCACTCACATTCAGAGGGCCTAGTCCGGTCCTATGCAGGTTCCCCCCCTGTCAGTCCAGAGTCAGCGAGCTCCCACTTGCTCAGGTCAGGTGTTTTTGTGGTTTCCCCATCATGGTCTTGACCCCTCTGGCTCATATTATTGCTCCTCCCTCACTTTGACTGGACTCTGGGAGCTCAGTCCAGTGCTGGCTGTGGATCTCTGCATCTGCTTCCATCGGTTGCTGGGTGTAGATTCTATGATGGCAATTAGGGTAGTTACCAATATGATTATAGAGGAAGGCCAGTTCAGGCATCCACTCCACTATTGCTTAGGGTCTTAGCTGGGGTCATTCTTGTGGATTCCTGGGAATTTCTCTAGTGCCAGGTTTCTTGCTAGCCCCAAGCAAGATATCTCTTTCCTTGTTCTCCCTCTCTGTCCTTCCCCATCTCAATCATCCCATTCCCTTATGTTCTCCTCCCTCACCCCTTCTTCTCTCCCCCTTCCCTTACACACCCCCCACACCATGCTCCCAATTTTCTCAGGAGATCCTTCTATTTCCCCTCCCCAGGGGGATCCATGTATGTCTCTCTTAGGGCTCTCCTTGTTACCTAGCTTCTCTGGGCTCGTGGATTATAGGCTGGCTCTCCTTTGCTTTGTGTCTAGTATCCACTGATGAGTGAGTACATACCGTGTTTGTCTTTCTGGGTCTGGGCTACCTCACTCTACTTTATAGAATTTCTGTGAAGATCAATTGAATTAATGTATATTACACATCGAGACCTTTCTTCTGGGAACTGAAATATAAATGAGTAGCCATCTCCCGTTTTCACAAAGAAATTCTGTGCACCCTGTATGTGTGGTGATTCCTATTGTCTGTGGGAAATGCCAAGTTCAGATATATGGCTGGCTTCCTTCCTGTGACAGTTTTTTAATGTATACTGATGCTCCTCAGAAACAGTTGCCTTTGGCATTCTCTGAAGGCATGTCACTGCTCCTTTTGTGTAGAGACAGCAAGAGCCTCTGAATTTAGTCACAGATAGATTTCCAGCATTGCTCAGTCCTTTGGGCACTAAAGCAAAATAAAGGCAATGTGCTAGAGTCCTGAAGAGTAGAGCAGAGGTTAGACCATTTGCAACATGGCCTACCACACCGGAAACAAGGGTGGTGATGTTGGGGAGAGCCCTAGCTGCCTTCCTTACTGTGGTTGACCCGCCCTTCCCCACCTCACCCTTTCCATCCCACCACCATTTCCTCTTCTCTCTCCAACACACCAGTGGCTATAGTCTTTGCCAAGTTGAAGAATCTTGGATTTCCTGTGGTTTATTTTCTCACTCAGCTGAGTAAATAGTACAACCTTGGCGTATTTACACTCTGGGACTACTTTTATCACGGCTAGCTGCTAGATCACGTTCACAAAAGCCTTTGTATGGTTGTGATGGGTATCTGGGTGATTCTGTTTAAGGACTCCAAACAGCCTGCAGGTGAGCCAGCCTCTCTAGGTTTGTGCTCAGTGCCTGTTGAATATATCCTTTCCGGAGCCTGGCGTGGGTAGGGAATTAAAACCAAGCCTTGCAGTTTCAGGCAGGCGAGTCCCTTCCTTCCTTTGACATGAATGAGTCGAGGTCTCAGGACCAACATTTGCCTGCGCTGTCACAGGGAGGATACGGCGTTTCCCCTAGGATGTGTTTGCCGGGTTTCTGTGTCTAGACCTGTACGGACGATGGCGTGTGCTCAGAGTACCCCCGCTGCTCTGCGATGGTGAGCCGTGGGAACATTGTCAGCCTTGCTCTCAGCCTTGAAGCAATGGAGCACACAAATACATGCTCCCGTTGCACTCAGAGGACAGACTTACCACCCAGGGAACCACTCGGAACCTGTGCCCTCCACCTTTGTCCTAGGGACAGAGACTGGGCAGGGTCCCCGTCCCCATGCTCACTCGGCTCCCTCGTTCTTTTTCATTACGTCATTGTCCAAGATGACAGGAGGAACCCTGATGTTAAAACGACAAGTCTTATTTTTCATGGAATAACCGGACCTCTGTTTAATACTCACTGAAGTAAATGGTGCCTGCCTGGGAAAGAGTTATTTTAATGCAAAGCCCTAGGTTCCGCCCCTCCCCCATCCCCCCCCTCCGCCCTCCTGCTCAAGCCTGCCCGGCCCACTCGCAGGGAGGGCTGTGTGCTTAGTATCCTTTGCTCCTACCTGCTCCTGTCCTACTGTTCCCCTTCAGACTGCAGGGTCCAGACTGCAGATGATAGCCTGTAATTTCCAAAACCGTTCAACAGCCAAGCTCTTCAGAATCTGGCGGAGCATATAGCACAAGACTCGGTTCCTGCGAGATCTGCATTCCTCTCAGCTTTGAAATTTCAGAGGCTCTTTTCACCCACATCCTAACACACTAGGTGGTTCCCTCCTTCGGTACAGGTGCGGCCAACCTGAAGGAAAAATCATCGTGTCCTTGCTGTGCTCAGGCGCCTTCCTTCCGCAGGGAGTTAATGATGCCTCATTGAGACCACCTAGAAATAACTATACATCTCACTTTTTTCTTTTAAACCTGAGTAGAAAGGGTGTTTTAGTCTGCTGACAGTAATGGCTCTCAAGGGCTCCTAATGGCCACTGTGGAAGTACTCGATACAGACCTGCCTAGGCAGGGAGGTGGCAGGAAGTGGGCTGCCTGGGCTCAGGAACCGTGTTAGGGAACACCAATAACTGTCCATTAAGTCCAGCTAAGTGCAGCCCAGAGCAGCTGCTGTCACTGCTCACCAAGGGTGGCATCACGGGTGACCTCCATGCCTTTTTCACTAAAGTGCCCATGATTCTACCCAGGTTTTTGTTTGTTTGGTTGGTTGGTTTTTTGGTTTTTCGAGACAGGGTTTCTCTGCAGCTTTGGAGCCTGTTCTGGAACTAGCTCTTGTAGACCAGGCTGGTCTCGAACTCACAGAGATACGCCTACCTCTGCCTCCCAAGTGCTGGGATTAAAGGTGTGTGCCACCACCGCCTGGCATCTACCCAGGTTTTAAAAGCAGGCAAGAGTCGTGGACCACCAGGCAGCCCCAGTTCCGTACTTGCTTACCGCCATCTGTTGAGTCTTTGTGGGCCACAACCTTTGTGCGTTCTGCGTTTGTGGTAATACTGCCAGAGAGAATGGCAGAGGAGGGATAAAACAGAAACTGAATGGTTGCGTCTCAAACTTCAGGCAAATGATATTGAGTACTCATTAATAAGCAAAGGAGTGCGAAAGAAAATGTGGGAGAAGACACCCCACCGTTCATAATTTAGTTAGAAAAAGACACCATTCATTCCTTTAAAACAGTGCTGTTTTACCAAAAAAAAAGTGCTTCTCAATTTACAAATTGTGTGTGGGGTGGCGAGTGGGGGATGATTTACTCTAATTCCTAAAAATCAGGAGTGAAGGTGGAAAGCCAAACAAGCCCTGTGGTTTGATTCTTCAAAACTGGGTCTAGTCGTGTTGACAAAGGTTGCCCAGGTACCAGCGCTCCTCCCCGAGCAGCAACCCAAGACTAATTAACCACTACCTGGGCAACACTACCTCGGCAACTCTCCGGTATCTTCAAACATCACACTCCAGGGTTCACCGCTTTTGTTTTCTCACTGCGGTCTGAGGTAACACACACGCTGTTGTGTGAAGTCATGTTTCCTTGGTCCCAGAGATGTGTGGGAAAGTAAGAAGTGCCCACCCCCCTACACCTCCCACTCCTCCCACCCCCCCGCCTGGGGAATCACCTTAAAAGTGAACTGCAGGGCCTGGGCAGCTAACACAAACAAGACAAGAATAACGTGACTTTAATCAACTCGTCCAGGGCTTAAAGGACTGCCTGTGCTTAGGCGCAGTGAGATGAATGCCCACGGAAAATGAAACAGGAGACTCCATATGTGATTTGAGAGGAGAAGTATGTGATTAAAAGCAAGCACCAGACCTCAGTTTAAAAGACTCAAGTGGAGTTTGCTCCCAGCTGTTTAGGAGGGACCGGGATAAAATACAGCATCCCAAGGACGGCCTTGGTTGTCTTGGAGGGAAGCCCCTACCCCTGCCCTTTGCCTTAAGCCAGGCTCTCCTTAATGAGGTGGGGTTTCAGTAGTCACAAGAACAGTCACTGTGGAGCCTCTGGCCCAAATTCACAGATTCCTGTGGGAGCCTCACAGACGAGTGGAGTAGCTGAGCATTCAGAACACTGCACACCTGGCCCTGAGGCCCTGCCTCACAGCGTCGCTTTCCTGTTCCTTAAATTCGGCACAAAAAAAAAAAAATCACATTTGGCAAAACAAAACAAACAAGCAAGCAAACAAACAAACAAACAAAAAACTGATAGCAAAAGATTAAAGATGGATTGATACACCCCGCTGCCAGTGGACAACACCATCACGATGAACAGCCAGCTTGTAGTCTGTAGCACCTGGAAGAGGGGGGTCTGAGGAACACCCATGCAAACTGCTTGTTAATTACACAGGATGCCTGCTTAGATAAAGAGGGACTGTTCTCACAACTAGAATCCCAAGTCGTTTCTCAGTGCAAAGTTCAGAATTTTGGTGGTGCAGTTCAGTCGAAAAAGAATTTTTTTGTGATGCCCCATGGGCCTTACAAGGTGTTCAAGCATTGTGTAACTTGTTTAATATAATGTGCGTGCGCGTGTGCATGTGTGTGTGTGTGTGTGTGTGTGTGTGAGAGAGAGAGAGAGAGAGAGAGAGAGTGTTGTGGGGGAGAAAGATAGTTTCATTCTGATCCACTGGGAAGGAGACAAGCTCCTCGTGTTTTGTGGTTTGTCTTTTGAGACAATGCCGTTGTCAGGCAGTCTGTCATTAAAATTAAAAACACGGGCAGAAAGCACAATTCAGTTTGGAATCCTGCAGGCATAGGAAGACTTAGACAACTTACTGATAAATCCTAGCCCTAGAGTTGGTTATAATTATTTTCATAAACAAGACAACTAAGCTTACAATGTGTACAAATCAGAAATTTGTAAGAGAGCCCTACGAATTCTTTTCATTGAGGATATGCTTTAAAAAAGTACATGTGCATAGAATATGCTCCAAAATATATGCTCTATGCGATTTGGGACATAGATGTTGACATCTCTTTGTGGTCTGGGAAATTTTGAACCCAAACTCAAGTATTCCCTAGTTTGGAACTTTGTTTTAGAGCCAAGTCCTTCAGTTCACTGATGGAAATAGCGTTGTGAAGGATTCATGACCTCTGAAATGACACATGAACAAAACCCTGGCTGGACGTAGCTGCTTAGTTTCCAGACTGAGACATGAGGAGAGGTTGTGACAGAGTAAAGTTCCATGGAAATAAATGTGAATTAACCGGTTCACTGCCCTGAGGCTAGAGTGGACACCTCGGAAAGGGCCTGCTCCTTTGTCAGGGGAAGTAGGTCGAGACTGCTCCCTTCCTCTGCCTGTGCCTGCAAGGGTCCTGAAAGCCTGACCCTGTGCAGCAGCCCTGGCTGCATGGGAGCCTATCTTACCTACTGTCAGCCCTGGAGCTTTCTGGAAGGTTGCTGTATCCTTTCCTGAAAATAAAGAGAGTTTAAACTACATTAGGTCCATGTAAATGTCCTGCAGAACACTGGGGTGATAAAACAAACAAACAAAGGCGGGATTCTGTGGGCAACTGTGGCAAGTTTTCCTGTCTCGTTTTTGTAGCTGCATAAGCTACTCTAAACAACTGCTTCAGTTTTATTGAAACATAAGTTTGGCCTGTCCCTTCCACTGTGGATCCGGTGTCTGCAGGACACAGTTTGCCAAAGGGTGGAGCTGATTGCTGAGTCCACTTCCTGGTTCTTTAACCCAGGGAGCCATAAATGCTACCACAGTGCCTCAGCACCGAAATGCAGAGCAGGGAGTGTCCTCTCTACAGTTTAATATGTTTTAAAAACCAAGTTTAAAAGGCCTAGGAAAAACAATCTATTGAGAAAATCTGACTGTCCCATCTACTAGGACTGTCAAGCAGTAAAGAGCCACAGCCTTGGGATGCTCAGAGCGTTGACTTCCCAGGATGGGGACTCTTGGCCCTTGTCATTTCCTATCTCTCTTTGTAGAAAGTGCAAACCAGAAGAAACTTAATTGTGTTTGCACAATGGCGGACACCTGCGTGGAAAGTATTTCAGAAGTCAGATTGTGTGTGTTTTATCTACGCAATGCCAAATCGGAAATAACTTCATTGTCTTTTCCCCTTAGAACAAGAACTTGCACGTTGGCGTTTCGGGGCTGCTTTGCACCTCAGCCTAGCGACTTATTTACAAGTGTTTGGAAAGAGGCTGAAGGACTGCTGCATATAAATTTGGGGACTGACTGTAGTTTGAGTGTGTCTGAAGTCCCAGGCACTTTGTCTGTTGTACATAATTGAGAACGGCCTGTATTTTAATGCTCATGACCAGCTATGCATGTCGTCATGTGAACCACCAATTAGCATAGCATAATTTAACAAGTCAGGACATGCAGATACGAATACCCTTGGGGAGCCATGCTCAAATCAGATTATTACCAACAATGTGAATTCAGGTTATTATCACCAGAAAGCTGTGATTAGCCAAACGGAAAAGTGATTTTTTTAATGGTAATGTGGCTTATGATTGGCTATTGATATTCGATACCTTTTTATTTGTTTGTTTGTTTTGACTTTTTTGAGACAGAGTTTTCCTGCTTAGCTCTGACTAAACCAGGCTGTTCTCAAACTCTGAGATCCGCTTGCCTCTGCTTTCTGAGTGAGTGCTGGCATTAAAGGCATGCACCACCACGCCCAGCTTACCTCTGAGACCTTTAAGGTACTGGTTCAATTTGTCCCATCTCTAATCTGATCACTTTTTCTAAAAGTTTATTTTAATTTACTTATTTACTCCTAAATAACATTATTATGTGTTCACAGCAAACCATACATAGCATGCTAGAACTTGAAAGAACACAATTTATGTACAATAACACCCACCATTGGTGATAATGTGAATAGCTAGGTTCTGATGATAATTCCTTGTGGGATTGTTCTTTTCCAAGTTTTAAAACCAATGATAACTGTTGTTTTTTAAGTCAAACATCTCAGAATTGACTTAGAATCCCTAAACCAATTTAAATGCCAGCCTAAGATATATTTAAACTATTTGTAGTAAATATGAACTTGGAAATTCATTATTTCTTCTCCTTTCTAGGGTGATATTAGAGAGAGAAAGAGAGGGAGGAAGGGAGGGAAGGAGGGAGAGAGAGAGAGAGAGAGAGAGAGAGAGAGAGAGGAGACGGGGACAGATTTCTCTACCTTTCTCTTCTTTGGTTCACCCTCTAAGCAAATACTGTCATTTATTGGAAACACGAGCCAAAAGACGCCCTCCTCACACAAGAGGAGAACACACCTTGCTTCCAGTTTGGAATCCAGGCTCAGATCAACCTGCTTATCCTTCCCCAGGTGCCTTCAGACCCTCAGTGTGAGTCACGGTGGTAATTCCACCCTAGATGGCAAGTGGCGTGGTGTCAGTGAACGGCCACTGCAGCACTACCCTGATTGGCTCAGTGTGGAGCTTCGGGGCTCTCTGGATCTGATACTGCTTCTGAGCAAACACTGGTCCTGCATGATGCAGAGGAACCCACAACTGTTGCAGAGGGAATTGGTTGGTGGGAAGGAGACCACATCTGTCTTAGGTTTCAACTTAGGTTGAAACTCACAGAGTTTGAAGAATGTGCCCCAGTGTGTTGCATCTGTGTTGTTCTGATCCATGTACAGAATGTGCACCAGTGTGTTGCATCCATGTTGTTTGACCCATGTTTATAGGCATGTTCGCCAAGTCTCAGCCATGCCCTCCTCCACCTTGTATGCCTTCTCTATGAAAGCACAATATTTAAAACACGTAGTTGTTTTCTCCATTGCGTGATCCTTTAAGAAGCCACTCAACACAAAATCCAGCCAGGACCTACAACATAGTTCTCAACCTTCCTGCTGCTGCCACCCCTTAATACAGTCCCTCACGGCTGCTACTTCATAACTGTAATTTTGCTACTGTTATGAATCGTAATGTAAATATCTGATATTCAGGATATCTGATACACACCCCAAAGGGGTCTCGACCTACCAGCTGAGAACCACTAATCTAAACAGAATGAAAAATTAAATTAATTTAAAATGCTTGTTGCCCAAAATACCTTTAAATTGCAATTTTAAGGCTACATTTTGCTGCTACTTACATGTTCATGAATCATTGTGTGTGTGGGAGGGGTGTGTGTGGTGTGTGTGTGTGTGTGTGTGTGTGTGTGTGTGTGTGTGTATGTGTGTGGTTCCATAAGCTCACAACAGAACTGGGAAACTCCTATTATCTAGGGATGCCATAACATCACATGAAATGTTCTGGGTTTCCATCCACGCTGATGTAAATACCCATACTGCCAGCTGTGACATACCCATACTACTGTGACAATACTTCATGCTTCGTAATAATAATCAGCTACCACTGATTAAAGTGTCTGCTAAAATATGCTTCCAATTGGGATTTTAGGATATGCTCCTACTTATGAGAAAAATGTTTTCTGTTGGAATATGCCACGTGCAAACAGTGAGAGCTCCCCTATCATCCCGGTTGTTTCTTGTTCTTCCATTGTGCCTTCACAAATGTCACTCATCCACCCCCCATGTCATCTGTTTCTCTCTCATTTTCCATCTCTCATTTCATTTTTTTGAATAGCATGTTTCCCCAGTCACAGTTCTGTTCTTTACAAATATTGGTCTGGGTTATTTTTTGATGCCTAGCATGAGGTCAATGTTTGTTTTTTAAATAAGCTGTACCTCGTGGTCAGTTAGATACGCTATTATACCCTGTCTGTTTTTGTTTTATTGTTTTATACATAGAGCAGAGACTATTTAGAGTCTTTGGAATATCATTCCAGCATATAAATATAAATATAAATGAAATAATGCGTCAAAGTAACTCACTCCATGGGGTCATCTCGAAATAGGATTCTGTCCTTAGAAGCTTCACTGCTGGCCAACTATACCCAGCAAATGGATTTTCTATGCCTGGTAAGTAGGCTCTTGACAGATTTGAAACTAGTTAGCAACAAAAATGACAGAAGTTCCAATTTACAATTCAAAAAGAAAGAAAGAAAAGAAATAAACAAAAACATACTTTGAATACAAAAAAAAAAGAGAGAGCAGAGACCTTAAATTAATCAGATTTCAGAGCAAAAATTTTTCAGGATTCTAAATCAGATGTGGCTCTTTTTCCCAGTTGCAGCAAACTTGTAAGAAAGGACTGTGGTTATCTCTTAACCATGGAGACAAAGAAGCTTTAAGTTAAAGAGCCTTAGGGTAATGCCAGGAAGTAGGCCTACAAGGGCACAGTGATGAGTCATGAGGTGTCACAGGCTCAAGAAACTAGCATCACCTTACAGAACAGAAAATATGCTAAATAAGAAGATGAAAATGTGCAGTCATTGCTCACATTATATGCAATTTCTTTGTTATAGATTTCCTTTAAACGCTAAGGTTGCTGGAGGGTAATTATTTACAAACTATCACCTTTCAGAGACTTGACAAAGGCAAGTGGCAAATGGCCAGCTGCTCAGAGCAGTGGGCAGAGAGCCCTTAGCAGGTGGGGCTGGGACAGAGAACCTTGGCTTTAATCATCTCTGCTAAGTAGATTTGTGCTCTTGTGAATAAATTACTTTGCATCTTCTTGCCTGCATTTGCTTACAGGATGCTTAAGAGGTGATGCTGGTCCAGTCTCTGCCAGGCCAGTTATTTCCACCATCTGCTGCTTCCTTGCTTCATGACTCATCCTACTTGGATGGTTCTCCATCATTTCATAGAGATATCTGCCATATATGTATATTTATATGGATACCAGTTATTTCCCAGAACTTCACTTTTGTTCCTTAGAGAAAGTCATTTTTTTGAGATACAGTTTTCCACCAACTCTCAGGCCAATACTCATTTTTATCTTGTACGATAGACCTTTTCCAAAGGTTCCACCTTGACTTCTGTTTTAGGCTCAGCACGTGTCAGCAGACAAAGTTGCATAGCCTCCTTGGGCAGTCTCACTGTATCCCACTGGCGTCCTGAGTTTTCACCCAAATGCTGCCTCCCCTTACAGGGACTTTTCCTGAAATCCCACTCAGCTCCGGTTGCCATGCCCACAGCAGCCTCCTTTATCCCCAGCTCTGTCTGGTTCTTAAGGGCAGGAGAAGACTCAGGAAATGGGTACCAGTTTCTGCTGAAGTGTGACTTGCAGCCTAGAATTGAGGACAGGAGTGAGTGATGGACTAGAGTCCAAGCCTGTCTAGCCTCCTTGAGTCTGACTGAACAGTTGAGGACAAGCACTTGGTGCTGGAGTACACAGGTTCAAATGCAAGCTCCACATCATGCTTCAGGTCTCTGTGCCTCAGTTTCCTTCCTGATGATCCTGTCCTACTGGGGATGTATGCCTATGCAGCGGCCACAGGCCATAGGAAGGGTGGAAATGGTGAGACCACACTAACTGATCCATGAATGTTACCTGTGACCTGTTACGTTTTTCCTTGGGTGAAACATACTTAAATGTGTGCTTCAGTGGCCTTTTATCTATTTCTTCCCTTGTGATCCCTTTCTCTTGCCATGCCTTTTAGCATCATTTTACTTTTATCACCGTGGGCATGTTTGTTGTTGGTAGTGGTGATTTTATGTGTTTTCATTAGTTTTTCAAAGACCCATAAATTTGGAAAAGAGCATATTCTTGCCTGTCCCCATGTCACCCACTTCAACTCAGCCTAAGTTGAAGCAGTCATTGTATAATAGAATCTGTTTGTGGACATCTGCCACTCAAAGTTGCCACTGTGTCATAATCTTTGAAGTAATTCGAAAGCCATAGTTGCAAGAGTGAGTTACGTACGTGTTTCGTTTTCATTCGTTTCGTTTATTTTCATTTATTGAAAAGTACTGTAGTAAGGTTGACTGGCTCCATGGTAATTAGCAGAACATCCTCTTTTTGTTTGTGTTTTGTTCTTTTGAGGCGAGTCTCACCCCATACACCAGGCTGGCCTTTAACTACACTGATTCTCTCCGCCTTCCTCCCCAGTGCTGTGACACTACGTTGAATTGTGGCATGGTATTCTTTTTCTAAGTGATACGCAGATATTTTGAACTGTAAACCAATATTTCACCAAGCATGTTGTCTTCTGTCTTTCAGGTTTTTGGATTCACATTCTTTTTTTTTCTCATATTCTTTTATTTTTCATTCAAAAATTTACACTTCCACCCCTTCTCCCAGTCCCCTCCCTCTCCCCCACTACCTCTCCTCTCTCCTCCTGCTTCCTTAAGAGGGGACAGGGTACCCTGCCCTGTGGGAAGCCCAAGCCCACCCCCCTCCATTCTGGCCTAGGAAGGTGTGCATCCATATAGACTAGGTTCCCAAAAAGCCAATACATGCAG
>PVIU01005547.1:32353-112602 GCA_004026605.1 Ondatra zibethicus | reverse complement strand
TGGAGAACCCATCAACAATGACACCAGGACCTATTTCTTCTGCATGTATTATCTTTTTGAGAACCGAGTCTTTTTGAATGCACTCCTTCCTAGGCCGGGAGGGATGGGGGTGGGCCTTGGACTTCCAACAGGGCAGGGCACCATGCCCTCTTTCAAGGAAGAAGGGGGAGGGAGGAGGGGTGGAGGGGTAGTGGGAGGGACCGGGAGAAGGGGAAGAAAGGTAAAAATTTTATTTCTTTAATTATGTTCTTGAATGGAAAAAATAAAACAAAACAATGTATGGAAAAAAAATAAAAGAAAAAAAAGAAAAAAAAAACCAAAACATTGCATATCAAGCTGCAGTAAGACTAGGCACCTCACCATATATTAAGGCTGGGCTAGGAGACCCAGTATAAGGAGTAGGCCCCAAAGGCCAGTAAAAGAGTCACAGACAACCCTGCCACTTCTCTTAGGACTCACACAAGAGGACCAAGATAAACAACAGTAACATATATACAGAGTGTCTAGGTCAGTCCCATGCAGGCTCCCTAGTTTTGGTAGTCTCTGTGAGCCCCTATGAGTCCAGGATAGTTGGATCTATGTGTTTTCCTGTGAAGTCCTTGACACCTCTGGCTCCTACATTCCTTTCGCTCCCTCTTCTGCGGAACAACCTGAACTTCATGTAATGTTTGGCTGTGTGTCTTCATCTGGTTATATCAGTTGCTGAAAGAAACCTCTCTGATGACAATTGAGCTAGTTACCCATCTATAACAGAACACCATTAGACATCATGATATTAGCACAATCTATTTTGATTCATTTCTTTATCCCTCCAAAGTTCTATAAGTTACAGCAATCAGTTCCCTCTCTTCTACAGCTGGGCATTAGCAAACACTAATCTATGTTCTGTTTGTCTAGATCTACTCATTCTGGATAATTCATTTGAAAGGAATCATATAGTATGAAGTTTCGTAAGACTTATTTTTTCAATCAGAATATTCCCAAGCTTGAGAATTTATCAATGTACTTTAGCCCCAAGTATGACTGTATTAACACATCATTTTTCACTACCATATATACTTATCTAGATGAGTAATAGTTGAAGGAAATGCACAAGCCTTTCCACTTTGGGTTTTGACTAAAAAGGCTGTTAAAAATATTTTACATCAACTTATATGTGGATTAAGGTTTTCTCGGCACTGTAACTGACAAATTTTATTTTGTCCTTCAAAAACCCTACAAGATATTATCCAAACTATATTCACCATTTTACTTTCAGATCAGCATTTGAGAAGATTTTTTACCTATGCATTATCTTTACTATTTTAATTTTTCTCTTTTAAATCATAGCCATTCCACATTTTCATTGCTTTGTCATCTTACTATTGATTTATATTTCTGAGTATTATTATATTGAATTACTTATTTTTATATATTTGTTTCATTAAGGAGCAAGAGAGGCTAGTTGATCCTTCCCATGTTTTTTATACTCCATAGAAAATATTCATTTTCTTTTTTTGGTTTTTTTGGTTTGTTTTTTTGGGTTTTTGAGACAGGGTTTCGCTGTAGTTTTAGAGCCTATCCTGGAACTACCTCTTGTAAACCAGGCTGGCCTTGAACTCACAGAGATCTGCCTGCCTCTGCTTCCCAAGTGCTGGGATTAAAGGCGTGCACCACCACTGCCTGGCCTGAAAATATTCATTTTGTAAGATATCGATCCTCAACAGATTTGTGCAAAATTTATTTTGCTTTAATTTAAATAAACTCTTGAGTCTCAAATGCTTTACAGTAGTATATACTTTATTTTCCAACTCAACCAATTGTTTGTTCTATTTAAATGCTTACTGAGTCATTACCAATATAAGATCTCCATATCTAATGTTTGAATTTTGATGAGTTTGGGCTTATGCCCAAACCAATATCTCAACAATAAGGGACATAAATAAACCCATAACTTTACAGTTTGTCTTGTTTCTTTGTGCAAGTGTTAGTGAGCGTGTGTGTGTGTGTGTGTGTGTGTGTGTGTATGAAAGAGTATATGTAAAGACCACTCATCATAAAATCTTTCATAAAATGTGCAAATTCTACACTGTTAACTATAGTTGTGTTAGGTATAACAGATCTCTGAGACATATTCATCTTTAAGAACAAAGTTTTTATTGAACAAAAGAACCCCTATTATCTTGCCTCAAATCCTCAGTAGTCTGAATCCATGAAATCTATTGCTTTAGATAAATCATAAAGATGAAATCTCTTGTAATTGCTCTTAGGTCACTGATTTGTTTTTCTAAGGATAATCCCTTCAAGTTTTCTCTGTGTATTCTTCTGTGCTGAATGATATTCTTCTATGTCTATGTGTGTTTTTGTAATTTTCTTCATACCCTCAACATTCAATGGACTTTAGGATCACTTCCATATTTTAAAAATTGTGAATAATTCTGCAATAAAGAAAAAGGTGTAAATTTCCATTTGCGATCCCTATTTTAATTAATAGGAATGAACATGAAATAGAGTTAGTAAACCACGAGGAAGTTCCATTTTTCATTTTTGCTTAATATCTTCTTGTTTTCCATATTGACTTTGCCATTGTACATTCCCATTAGTAATATGTAAAAAGTTCTAATCCCTCCTCCTTATTATCAACAGTTGCTAACTTTTGTGGTTTTGAAGGCATATCTATTATGCGGGATGAATCATTTAACAGGAAGTTCTTATTTTTCTTGACAAACACTATCTATATATCTTGGCACTCTTTCATCTATATATATTTATCCTATAATAGAAACTGTAGGACTGATGAAGGACATTCTGCAAGATTTTTGAGAGTGTAAAAATAATTGTTTTGCAATGATAATACTTACCCAACCATAAATAATTTTTATGTTTTCCTAGAAAGCTTAAACACAAATTTTGCTAAGAAGTATTCAATCTTATTTTCATTTAATAAATTTTATTTCTTACATAAAAGATCAATGAAACAATTTTAATCATATAATACCTTGCCTGATGCTGAAGTTTTACAAGCTATATGAATCCTAATATGTAGTTACACACAAATATAAGGATGAAACAAGGACTTAGAAGACTTAGTGAGCAGCTAAAGAATTATACAGATTGATTTTTAGAAAACATATTCTGGTTTTACATGAAAGATAAAATTCTTCCTTAAAGAGAAAGTTGTCATTACCCAGCTTAAGTCACCATCCATATTAGCAGTATAAGTTATACAACAAAGTCAAATTGAAACATCTCTGAGTATAGTTTGCACAGATGATGATGAAGAAGCTTGAGTACCTGATAAGAGGTTGTGTTGCTATGAGATACAGCTGGAGAACACTCAATAACCCACTGTCTACTGACAGTGGCTAATAGTCTCATGCTAACACTGCGCTGGAAAGTTCAACAGCACTGTGGGCTGAAAGCAAGCAGGTATTTGAATAATACAAAGTATTGTACTTATGGTGAGAATGAACAATGTGTCCAAAACCTTGCAACAAGTGCTAAATTAACAACTGAATTTCTGTAAAGCTAAAGACGGGTTTATGAAAATACTCTAGTGGTCACATGATTGGCAATATTTCAGAAGAAATACATCAGAATTCCTGACCTATGTATGTTTTCCTCATGATAGAGTAACAAGGGAGAAGTCAAATCTAGTAAGGTTTCCTTGTCGTCTTGTGACTAACTTTGATTGTCTATTTCCAACCCATTCCCAGATTCATATACTGCTATTCTATCACTCTCGCAGTGTCAATGCCAAATGCTGACCATTTAGGAGGAGTATTTATTAGATCATTAGAACAGAGGCTTAAAAAATGCTTTCTTGCCTTCTAAAGAAGAGCCAAGTGAACTTAATTCATTTTCACTTGTTGAGACATACAAGGTTCAACTGATAAACCAGGAAACAGGTCACCAACAAACAATAAAGATCTTCAAATGATGGTTGCAGATTACTCAGTTTCCAGAAACTGAGAGTCTAAACAGCCCTTTAAGGGGCTTGGAGTCCCTTCTACTGCTGACTAATTTGATGAGATTTAGAGTCACCCAGGAGACACAGTTCAGGTTGTGTGTTTGTGAGGGTCTTTCCAGTGAGGTAGGAAAACCTTTCCAAATATGACTGACACTATCTCAGTGGTTGTGGTCCCAGGGTGAATTAAATGGATACAGTAGAGTAGCAGTATCCATCTCTCTCTTCTTTCTCATTGCAGACACCAAGTAATGATAAGTCTATTTGCTACTCCCTGCTGCCATGCCTTCCCCTCCATAATGAAATATATCCCCTTTAAATCTTGAACCAAATGAGCCCCGACTTTCTTAGTTTGCCTCTTCAATTTTAATGTGACTGAAATGAGAAAAGTGATTTTCCTTCTTTGTTCTAGCTTGATACTAACATGCTTTCTTGAACTAGAGTGTTATACACTTGTAAAAATTAGTTGCTTTCAGAATTTTTTTAATCTTTCCTGGAAATGGTTTTTGAAACTAAGCTTAAGACAATACCAAACAAAAATGGATGGCAACAGTAGTAAAGTTTCACTTCAAGCTGATGCATATAATGATTGTATAAATTGGTGGATACACACACTGATATTTGTTAACCTGGTAAGGGTGTGTGTGCACACGCGCACGTGTGTGTGTGTGTGTGTTGCAGCTGCAAATTAAGAGCTCAGTGATGCTAGCATGTAAGTTAAGTACTGTCTTATCAGCAAATAGTAGAGAGACATGGAAACAATTGATCACGCCAGATCTGAAAGACAAGCCACCCAACCATTTCTTACCTCAAGTTCTCTGCATGCAAATGTTTGTAAAATAGTAAGAAACTTTTCATATGGATGTTTATGAAGTGAGTAATTATCAAAACTTTAAGAGAAAAAGAAGAAAACGTAAAATGAAAAGCAAGTTGGCTCACCCACATTACCTGGATTATGCGGCTCAGAGTGTGCGCATCTGACAGTAAAAATACAAAGATTTCATGGTGAGTAGCAAAACTGACTCTGGAAGTGTTCTGAGTTTGGAACACACAGAATAATATGGCTAATACATAATGAAATTGATAAAATACACTTAGAGGTATTTTATTGGAATTTCAATTTATAGATTTTAACGGAGTTTTTCTTTCTGTTTTGGAGTTACACACACACACACACACACACACACACACACACACACACACACCATATTTATCAGGTTACCAATTTCAGTGCAATACAATCATGTGAGAAAATTTGATTAATTCCAATCTATTCATTATTCAAAACATTGCTAATTATATTTAATTTCAAAGTGACTACTATCATAGTCTGTATTTTACTTTGCTTTTTGTCACTATGAAAATAAAATCAAGTAAACCCAATTGTATAAGAAAGGTTTATTTGACTTGCATTTCTTTTTTTTGCTACTTACAAGAACTTTTATTTCTTTTTAATGACATTAAACACAACTGCTACAAGGGGAATTGACTTGCATTTCTACATCACAGTCGATCACTGAAGGAAATCAGGACGGACCAATCAAAGCAGAACTTGGAGGCAGAAAGGGAAGTGGACACTATGTAAAGATGCTGCTCACTGGTGATTTCTCAATTTGAATGTTTGCCTTGATCCTTACACAACTGATCATCACCTGCCCAGGGATGGTAGCACTCAAAGTCTGTTAAACCATACAACATTAATCATTCATCAAGAAAATGCCCTCTAGACATGTACATAGGTAAACAAGAAGGAAGAAATCCATTGGTTGAAATTCCCTATTCTAAATTTTTTTCAATGGATAAAAATGAACAAACATATTCTACAATATATTCTAGGTCATTGTAAGATACATTTGAGTGCTAGAGTCTTTGGATTGACAACCAATGATCTTATTTTATTATACCACTAAGCATAATAAAAGTTTGATATTTTAACAAGCATTTAAGTATGTGAACTGTATTGAAACCACACAGAGATGACTGATTAAAACTTTTTAAATAAAAATACCATTTCTGTATCATTTTGGGACTAGATGACAGAAAGTTAGACATGAGGAAAACAGAGAAAGTACAGGTTCCTCATGGTACCTGTGTCTTCTGTAAATTTAAAAATTTATTTTTAAAGATTCCTAGCAGCTGTTTGTCATGGTTCTATTTATAGATACACAGAGGTTACTATTCTTTTGTCTTTTAAAAAAGTCATTGCTTGGGAATTTCATGTGTATACATTTTCAACAGGTGCACCTCCACTCAATTCCCTGTGGAATCTCTCACCCCGAACCCACTTCTCTATCACAAATTCAAGCACTCTGCTTTTAACACACTGAGGCCCCATGTGAGTACTTAGATATGGGGCCATCATTGGAGTTTTTGATATAGAAATAAGCAAGTGGTTTGAGTATAGAGAATAACAAGTCTTGTAGTTCTCAACTCTAAATGTGATGCTTTTTTGAGCCTTCCCTAGGCTCAAAAATCTTCATGCAAGAGGAGGGTGGGAATGTTGGAAGAGCCAGAGATCATAGAGGACTGCTAGCCATTTTTTGTGGAATAACTTTACTTTGTAAAGTTTGTAGAGGACTAAATTCTCATTTAAAGGTATTCCTTTAGCTACTAAGATATAAAGGTTTTATAGACCCAGACATAACAACTTCTCTCTTCCAATATTAGTATAATCCAAAGTTAGAACTGACATAGGCATTCATTCAGGGGAAGACCAACATAAAAGCTATATTAGTGTTTCCTTGCAGGAGGAGCTTCAAATTCTGCAATGTATATCATAATTGTGATTTCATTCAGAAAAGATCATTATGTTGTAGTAATGAAGTCACAGTGCTTGGTTAGTTGTGTGGTTAGCCTACATATATATGAATATGCTGTATTTTGTCAAGCACTTGAAGTTAGTGACAAATTAAAATATCAGTGCTCCAATGATGATCTCACTTCATAGCAGAAAGCCTATAAAAAGATTCAGTTTGTCTGCAATATGGAAAAAATTCAGTAAATTTTTACAGCAAACTGGTATGTGGCAAAATAGTTTTGAAAGAAAACTTCCATATTGTATTACTCTATCCATGTATTTTAAAGTAACCGATAAATCATATGTACCAACTACTTGTACGTGTAGTAAAATGCCATCTAACCCTAATAATACCTCCAATATTCCATCTTATTAATTGATGTTTCAAATTACACGAAAGAAGTAATTTGACTTTATCATTGACAAATTTACTTACTCCTCAGCTACAAACATCTGTTCACACAGATATAAAAAAGTGGGTATGGAATAAAATTGTGTGAAATTATGCATCCGGCTCAAATAACTTTATCTATGAAGAAACAAATTAGCAGTCATACCATAATCTCCATTGTAGACAATGAAAAGGAGGTATAGACTTAATGATGTCATCCTCAAGTAAAAACCAAAATATATAGCTGTAAGAGCACTTTGTTGGACAACATAAACACTCACACCCCACAAATCATTATCCGTACTATATGGCATACCTCATGAACATGGATGGGCAGCTAAGAACAATGGATGATAAACCTATTCCTCTTGTATTGGAATAGCATGAAGAAACCCCATCCATCAAAGCCTCTATGATGTAAATACATTAGGAAAAGCTTCCCTGAAAGGAGAGTACCAGAAAGAGTGCTGCAGCAGATATATGGTGTCCAAACAGAACTTCATAGGAAAAGAAGAAACATTTTCCTTGGACTGACTATCGAAGGTACCTAGATGCCACTGTAAAGGAGAGGCAAAAGGGGGTCCAGATAAATCCAAGGAAGCAAGAAAACTTGATGTTGTACACATAGTGATGGGTATTCATACATACAAAATGCAAGAGATAAGGGGTCATAAAATCCTGTACCTTACTTAGTTCAAGGAAAATGCCACTGAAGCTCAGCAGTGTATAGCAAAGCAGAAAGACCCTGAATGAGGTTCCCAGACATCACTGTAAGGCCTCAAGTAGTCTATATATCCAGGAATGAGTTTAAATTGGACTACCTTAGGAATTCTAGTTGTTAATAAAAGGCAGCATTCCTCCAGAACTTTTGATGTGGGTTTCTGATAGAGGTCATTTCCCTTGTCTCTGGCAGAAAGAACATATGATTCTCCATTGACATGCACCTGTAGTTGCATAATAAAGCACATGTAACCTGCCCCAGGGTTGCTCCCTCCCTACTCAAATGACTTACTATACGTCTCAAAGTATCTACACCTCTACCGCAAACTCCAGTGCCTGCACTGGTTCATATGCTTCCCTTCCCCCAACACTTCATCCTCCTTAAATCCAGTACTTCCTTGCTCTCTTGCTGTTCTCACTATTCCCTCTCTTTCTGTTCTCTATCTCTTGCTAGCTCCACTTTTCTCTTCCAGTGCCCTAGCTGTGGTCATGTCCAGTTTACTTCTTTTTCTCTCTGCCATGGAATCTCCCAGATGCCTCTGGATGTTTTCTCTCTCTGTTATTAAGTCTTCCTCTAGTGGAGTGGCCATTTCAGCAGTTTCTTTTCTGTGCCCCTTTTCAAACATCTAGGGCCAAGAATCATGGAGGGACAGCACAAAAGATTGCCCCTTTCTAAGTGACACAGCCTAATAACTGAACAAACTTCTGACTGGACTCTTTTTTTTTTTTCATTTTGCATCCAAGCACAGTTCTCCCTCCTACCCCTCCTCCCACCCATCTTTGGTCCTCCTCCAGCCCATCCCCCATCCACTGCCCACAAATGGCAAGAACTCCCATGGGGAGTCAACAAAAGTCAGCACACCAAGTTGAGGCAGGACCAAGCCCCTCTCCCTGCATTAAGGCTGAACATAGCATCCCACCATCTGGAATGGGCTCCAACAACACGGATATATCATGGTCCTGCTGCCAGGGGCCCCTCATATAGACCAAACTATACAACTGTAAAGGACCATGTAAAGGACCCAGTTCTGTCCCATGCAGGTTCCACAGCAGTCGATCCAGAGATCATGAGTTGCCATGAGTATAATACAGCTGTCTATGAAGACTTCACCCTCATGAACTTGATCTCTCCTACTCACACATTTCCTCCTCTCTCTCTTCGACTGGACTCCCAGAACTTGGTCTGGTGTTTGGCTGTGGATCTCTGCATCCGGTTCCATGAATTACTGGATGAAGACTCTATGACAACCGTCAGGGTATTCACCAATCTGATTATAGGGGAAGGCCAGTTCAGGTACCCTCTCCACTATAGCTAGGAGTCTTAGCTGGGGTCATCCTTGTGGATTCCTGGGAATTTCCCTAGGGCCAAGTTTCTTCCTAACCCATAAAGGCTCTCTCTATCAAGATATCTCTTCCATTGCTCTCCCATTCCATCCCTCTGCCAACTCGGCCAGGGGGTTTCCTCGTGTTCTCATCCCTAGTCCCTTCACTGTTACCATCCTATCTTGCCTCCAGTTTACTTAGATTTCCTCTAATTCCCTTTCCCAAGATAAGCCATGCGACCCCCTTAGGGTCCTCCTTTGTTACCCAGCTTCTCCCTGGAGCTGTGGATTTTAGTTGGCTTATCCTTTGCTTTACATCTAGCAACCACTTAGGAGAGAGTACATGCTGTGTTTGTTTTTCTGAGTCTGGGTTACTCACTCAGGAGAGTTTTTACTAGTTCCATCATTTGCCTGCAAATTTCATGATGTCCTGTTTTTGCAACTAAGTAATACTCCATTTGTGTAAATGTACCATATTTCTTTATCCGTTCTTCAGTCGAAGGACATCTAGGTTGATCCAGGGTTCTGTTTATTACAAATAATGCTGCTAGGATCATTGTTGAGAAAGTGTCCTTGTGGTACAATTGAGTGTCCTTTGGTTATATGCCCAAGAGTGGTATCACTAGGTCTTGAGTTAGATTGATTCCCAATTTTTTGAGAAACCATCATACTGATTTACAAAGTAGCTATTTCACTCCTGCCAATAGTGAAAGAGAGTTCCCTTATTCCACACCATCTCCAACATAAACTGCCCTCAGTAATTTTGATCTTAGCCATTCTGACAGGTGTAAGATGATATCTTAGAGTCATTTTGATTTGTATTTACCACATAATTAAGGAAATTGAGCAATTCTTTACATTCCTTTCAGCCATTTGAGATTCTTCTGGACTCTCCTAAGGTATGAATCATTTGTTTCTGCTGACTTCTGACACTCCTCATATTCAACTCCGAATTCATGAGTCCTCTTCTTCCTCCTTCACTTCTCTGGTAAGTTCCACCTTGGAGATGCTTGCTCAGTGTATCTCCCTTGGCTCCTGAATCCTAATACTGCTACAAAATGATGCTGGTGTATGTCTAGTGGATACACATCATATTGTAATTCAGGACATCTCTCTGCCAAGTTTCTTGGGGATGCTCCAGATTGAACATATATTCTGAGCAGGATATATATATATATATATATATATATATATATATATATATGGTATATAATATTATGTATATTGTGTATATACACATATATGATGTATCTACATGTAATATCAATTAATGAAAAGAGGGTTCATGACTTAGACAGTGATGAAAGGAGGGTTTTATGGGAGGGTTTTGGTGGGAGGGCTTTGGTGGGAGGAAAGAAAATGAATAAATGATATAATTATATTTTATTCCCCAAAACAAAAGGAAAAATAGTAAAAGCCTTCAACCACAAAATCATTCCTATTAATCCAGAGCAAAGATTAAATTCATTACAACTCCCATAAAATTACCAAATATACCTGAAATGTAATAATGTCTTTTGATCATCCTGTAAATATGTATAAACATTTTCTTATTCTGTGAATCTTTGTTTCTATGTTCTCAACAAATTGAAGTTCTTAGTTGTAGATTATGGCTGTTTTTCTGTCCGTCTTCATTAAAACAATATTTATTCCAATAAACAACAACATTTCCAAAGTTTCTGTAGGCACAAGAATATCATATAAATGTTTTCTTCTGCTGTTCCTCCTCAGTGGTACTTATGTCACATCATCTCTCTCACTTAATTTAGGTATATAGAGATAAAAGAATTATTTCCATTCTGAGAGTTTATTTTATCATGTCATGCCAATTTACTAATAGATTTTTTAACAATCTTATTTTACATACCAATTCCAGTTTCCTCTCCCTCCAGTCCTCCCACTCCTCCCACCTTCTCCCCACTCCACTCCCTAACCACTTCTCAGAGAGGAAGAGCCTCCAATATTTAGTTGACAAAGTCTGCCACATCACTTGAGGCAGGACCAAAGCTCTCCTAACATGTATTTAGGCTGAGCAAGGTATTCCTCCATAAGGAATGGGCTCCAAAGACCCAGATCATACATT
The DNA here is from genome assembly GCA_004026605.1 of Ondatra zibethicus. Classification (NCBI taxonomy): domain Eukaryota; kingdom Metazoa; phylum Chordata; class Mammalia; order Rodentia; family Cricetidae; genus Ondatra; species Ondatra zibethicus. The sequence goes on along the minus strand of PVIU01005547.1, from coordinate 101,343 downwards.
AGCAATAAATGCTGGATCCACTGTTAATGGCCCCACAAACTCCCTATGCTACACAACTGTCACCCACGTTCAGAGGGCCTACTTTGGTCTCATGCTGGTTGCCCAGTATTCAATCTGGGTCAGTGAGCTCCGACTAGCTGGAGTCAGCTGTTTCTGTGGGTATCCCCATCATGATCTTGGCCCCTTTGCTCAGAATATTGCTCCACCCTGTTAAGACTGGACTTTAACAGTTAAACCCAATGTATTCTGATCTTATTATTTCAAAAGCACAAATCAATCTTTCTATGATGTAAATGAAATACACAATATGTACATGGACTAAAATGTTATTGAGGAAAATTATATGTAATTTTTCCTTAAGAGTAAGTTATATTTCTAAGCACCCTATTTTAAGATATAATTACCAATTAGCCTACAAGAACATAATAATAGTATAACATATGGAAATTGCTTCCAAATTATAGGGGATAGAAAGTTGTTGCTTATTATATAGGGTGCTTGGTAAAATTTATTCTTACCAAAATTATTTGAATTAGAGCTTCCATAGTGAAAAATCACAGACATATATTGACTCATTAAAAAAGATTGCAGAAAAGTAATCAAATAGTGAACACATGGATTAATTGATTTAATTTTTGTGGCCGTTAATCCTCACTTGGACGTTGACTGGAATAGGAAGTACACAGTACATTACTAAAGCAAGTTTTCACTATTTTTATGAGATGGCTTCCAGAGAGTATTCATGTAGTAAGAAGACTCATCTTAATACAAATAAGTGTAGCTACTACATCTCATGAAAGGATCTCTTCAGAGTAAAGGAAACTATCACAAAAAAGCATGACTGAATGTTATGTGAAGATCAATGGGTCATGAGGATCCAAGCCCTGGAGAGAAGTAGATCCTGAATTGTAAAAGGAGTCATGTTTATTAACCAAAAAACAAACAAACAAGGAGTGTTTCTCAGTGGCATCTAGATCAGTTCATACACCTGTGTTCCTATCCTGAACTCTTGCATTGACTTCTCTGGATGATAAATTCAAAACCTAAAATACACCTTTTTTGCTCAAGTTGGCTTTGATCATGGGTTTTTATCACAGTGATAGAAACCATAACCCACATCTCATGTGTTCTCAGCGTGGAGGTGTTAACCATACAAGATAATTCCATTTGAAATCTTCCTTTTGAAATTCTAAATTTGCTTACTAACTAGTAGCTTTTCATAAGCATTTTCTACATATTCTTATTTTCATTAATGAACCCATTATCTTATTTTCTCCAGAAGTAAAATTTTTTAGTAAATGTTAAACATCCCACTTAGGTAGACTTTTTTCATTTGTAGATTTCAGTAAATGAATGTAGAATATGTTGATCACAAAAGCAGTATACTCACACTAAAGAAAGAATAATAAAATTTTTATGCTTCAGATTGTGTTAAACTTCTGAAAGGTTGCAAACTATGACTTAATAACTTTTAGATTTCACTTTACAGTTTCATAAAATTTGGGGATATTTTGCTTGTCATTTTCTTTTCAGTATGAAAATAGCCAAGAATCTCTTTTTATGTTACAAAATGTCATTGAATACTTGTGTCCTTTTATGTAGTAAATATTATGCTGCCTAATCTTTAGTAATTTTTTTCACTGTGATTTATTATATGTAGGTGCCTGAGAGAGATAACCATTCCTCATGTTTTACTTTAACTCTTTACTGACCAAGGGCCCTGGAACTACTTGGTGTTAATAGAAACAAATCTGTCCTCATTTACCTTCTTTAGAATGAAAGTATTTTGGGAAACTGTGGATTAAGACCTACCCAAAATAGCAATGACTTTAGACATGGAGCATAGGTCAAGTTTACAAAATAACATTCATAAGTGAAATTACCTACTTTGAAAAAGTGGAAACAAAAGCCACTGAAGCAGGTTTAGAAAGGAATAAAAGTAACAATAAATGAACTTTGCACTTGACTGCTTCATAACAGTATAATAAAATAATTGCATGCAACAAAATAGTTTAATAAAGTAATTAAATAAAATTACATATGTACTAACAAAGGAGATCCAATGCTGAGTGTTCTGAGAACAAAAAACTCAAAGTCTAGAAAGAGAATCAATTATGTAGAATTTACCTAATAAAGAATATTCTAAGAGTATATGGCCTGATTTAACCAATAATCTTTGCATTAAATATTTGATTTTTAATTAAAAATATAAATTAACACAAGCAATATTACTTAGCACTCATGCTGAAAACAGTCACCCATAGGTGGTGCTGCTGTAATGATATTTGATTAAGCTTCATGTAAATCTGATCCTAGATTCTTCTGTTAATTTCCAATAAAGCTTCATCTTACATTCTACTTAGCAACTGTTCAATAGTGAACTGGCTATGAAATGTCACGAGGGATAAAATATTTTCAGTATTTGAGAAGCATTTTCTGTCACCATCATTTAAATATATGAGAAATAGGTCATAGAGCATCACCATAAAAACAGTCTGTTCAAGGTGGTACTTATCTGATAAATGAATATACAAGTGCTTGACTCCAATGGAAGTTATGAATTTTGCATCAAGTGCTTCATCAAGGTTGAATTACATAATGTCTCAGTTAATGCCATATCTGTGTAACATTTCTTGTCAAGAATTATTTCTCTTTGTCAAGCTAAATATTTGATTTGTGAGACACAAAATGAATTTCAGTGACAGCATAAAAAGAATTTTACAATTACAATTAAACATGACTGATATGAATACTAAGTATATAACTTCCAGATTAAAAAATAATAACTGTGACTTTTGGCAAGTAGTATTTATAGCCAAATGCTGAAACCTTTAGAAATAGTTTGGTTGTATTTTGAAGCATTTAATTATATATATAGGAAATTAATTCCATAGCAGACATTTTTGTTATAAGTTTGATACATGCAAATTTTTAGAACAGGAATCACTTCTTACAATTAAATGGTAACAACAAACGTTTGATTTGACACTTTTATAATAGACTGAAAGTGTGTTCCTTAAGATTTATTCCAGACATTTGAAATTTAATTGTCAAATAAATATGAATATCCCCAAATTTAATTGTTTTTCTTTTCCATAAATTTATACTCAGAAATGAAGATGCCTTGACCATTTGACGTGTGATTAAAAGAGAAAACATACATTTACTCAGAAATATTAACCCAGTTTTACATCTTTGACTTTGGCAAACCTGTTTCCATTCTCTCTTCTTTCTCATTTTTTCCTGTGATCCATTTCTCTTTAAGATATACTCCATTAAACCTGAAATAAAACATCAGGGATTATTATATGTTTATTATTTGAAAAAAGTTATCTTTAGAAGAAAGTTTGAATCAAAACCACATTTTGCTCATTACATTAATTATTGAATGCTATGAGTTTGTGTCCCTCCAAATTCATGCTTCACTATGTGGATTTTTGAGACAGGGCTTTACAAAAGTATTTCAGTTAAAACAGTTTGAGCCTCAATCAAAGAAAATTTACAATCAGAAAGGAGGAAAATCTGAGTGAGAGATCAGACAGCAAAGTTTCTACAAAGAGACAGATAAAACATAGAAGCCAAGCAGAAATGAAAAGACACAACCGTGACACTATGGGTAAAGTCATGAGCAAGTAATTCAAGCAGCCTCCAGAAGATTCTAATCCTTTTACCTAGCTCTTTGAATTACAGTGTTCAAACTCTAGAAGATTAGTTCTTCTGTGGTCTATATGGCTGTTTTTGGTGCTCTGATTTGTCTTAGCCATGAAGAATACTACCCAATTTTTATCATCTGTTCTTTATGTTAAAACTTAGAAGTAATATTTTATAGTTAAGGTAAACTTATAACTCAAAACCAACTTCTGATCCATTTGCTTATAACAGAAAATATTTCATTTCCTCATTTTACTAGTTTCTGAATGCTAGAGAATAAGGATTTGTTCTTTGAAGTACTATTTTCACACTGACCTAATATATGGGTTTATCTTTATTTAGATAAATACCATTTATAAATATGTTAGGGAAGTTTTACATAGAATGGTTTCTATATTTTGAAGACTATATCAAACATGATGTCACCATCCCCTAGTGAGATAAATTTATTGTAATATATGAATAATTTTGTTGATGAGAAAATAAAAAGGTATGACAAATAATTAAAGTATGTAAATTACAATTTTATTCTTCCAAAGGCATAGTCTCCTAAATCTTTTTTTCTTTTGTCTTTGAAAAAGAGTATGTCAATTCAAACATAAAACGAATAGCTTGCTCACATTTCTGTAGGACATACATTTATAAACCATCATGACAAACCAGGAGGCAAGTGAAATACATTTGTTTTCAACAAGACAATGAAAAAGTAGCTACTCAATTTATGCAAATGATGCCTGGACTTATTATGGAACTGGATTAATAGAAAAGATGACGAAGAGTACAAAGGGTAACAACAGAAGTCAAAGTACCCATGTTTATTAGGTATTTAACCAAAGTTCGCCATGTATTTGTACACAGTTATCTTGTAAGTTTTCTAGAAAGAAGATGATTCACTGTTATATAAATATACTTTTCACTATTTATTTTAGTATTTTACTCTTTAATTATATTACAATGAGTTATTCTTCACAAAATTGCTACCTGAACAATAAGAGTATAACTGCAATTATAGTGCAAAATTGAAATCAAACAGAACTACTCTCTAGATGGTTTTAATTATTAATTATATGTGTGCATATATTGTGGAGGATGTGTGAATATGAGTGTCAGTGCTCAGAAACAATGGACATTGTGTAGCTGTCTCCCCCTGTGAAACTAGAGTTACATGCACTTTTAAACAACTCAACATGAGTGCTGGGAATTGAACTTGGGTCCTCTGCTAGTTCATTTTGGAGCTTTAATTTTTGTTTGTTTGATTGATTGCTTGATTTTTAGCTATTTTATTATTATTTTGTTTTTTCTTTATTTAAAATTATTCTTCTCTTATCCAATACATCCCAGACATAGCTTCTTCTCTCTCCAGTCCTTCCTTCTCCTCCAGGTCAGCTCCACCTCTGTTTCCTTTTCAGAAAAGAGCAAATCTCAAGGAGATGATAGCTAGATAGGATAAAACAAGATCCAATAAGACAAGATGAACACCCTTATATCAAGGCAACCCTATAGAAGAAAAAGAGTCTGAAGAGCAGGAAAAGGGTGAGAGGTCCACCTGCTTCCACCTTTAGGGGTTTCACATGAACACCAAGTGTTCTGGGATTAAAGGCATGCACCACAGTCAAGAGTGCTGAAATTAAAGGCCTGTACCACCACATCCGGCTCTAAACTTTTCTTTAATTTCTTTTTACAAGTTAGAAGTTTATCTGGGTGGAGTCTTGCACTGAGATTACCATTCCCTTTATTCCATTAAATGTCAGGCTTTTCTCTAATCTGCTTATGTTCTTGCAGGATTTAACTCCATTCCACTTTCTGGTATTCATTTGCTCCTTAACTTGCATATTTTGTAACTTTCCTTTCTCAATCTACTCTTTTCCATTGTAGATTTGCATAGTACATCACCACTCATAACCACATGATACAGTCCAAACTAGGCTGTTTGAAATCTCCTCTGCAAACGTAATTATTTCAAAAATTCTTAAATTTAGTCTCAGGCATTTTTTTTGATAAAGGAGAGAAAGTAGCCACATTCTTCACCAAAATACCACAAAATTACTCTCTATGCCACATATCAACATTATCCTCTGAAACATCTTGAGGCAGGCCTCCACATTCTCCACTCCATACTCTCAGCACCACTGTCTTCCACACTCCTACTAGTATAGCCCATTAAGCCAGGCTTCATGCATTTGACAGCCTTCCTATCCCAAAGTCCACACTCTTACAAACCAAGGCATAAACTGGCCTATCACAACGTTACTACACTCATGTTACCAAATTCTATCTTAGTTAAGGTTTCTATTGCTGTGAAGGAACCCCACAACCATGACAGCTCTTCTAAGAAAAACATTTAATTGCAGATGGCTTTGAGTTTCAGACATTTAGCACATTACCTTCACAACAGAAAGTATGGCAATGTGCAGTCAGACATACTGCTAGAGAAGGAGCTGAGAGTTCTACATCCGAATTCTCAGTCAACAGGAAGAGATTAAAACACACTGCCCAGATTTGAGATTCTGAGACCTCAAAGCCTACACTCAGTGACACACCTTACTTCAACAATGCCACAAAGCCAAATCAGAATATTTTGTTGGAGACAAGTATTGTATGTGGAGGGTTTTGAAGATGGGCTGGTGTCCAGGTTACTCTTTTGGTAGTGTGTGTCCTTATGAGAATATGTGACCATGTTCATTCTATCTATCACACCAAGTTAAAGGCCATAACATAAAACCAGAAGACCTGGTGTAGACCTTTGCTTGTTTACCATTTCAGACTTTGTGAATCCATGTGAACTTTGTTTAGTAGAATAAGTGGGCAATGCTCTCCTAGTGTCCTCTATCACTTTTTACTACTAGAGACTTTCTTCCCCCTCTTCTGCAGTTTTCCTCTAGCTCCAAGATGAGGGACCCAATGGAGATCTCCAATTTAGACTCTCTCTCCAAATAATGTGAGTATCTGCACCCACTCTTATCTGTTTCTAGAGGAACCCTCTCTGATGACAATTGCACAAAGCAGCTATTTATGCATATAGCTGAATATGTCATTAGAAATGACTTCATTGAATTTTTTTCTTTCCCAGCTATGTTTGGTTCTAACCTAGTTTTCTGGGCTATCCTGTCTCTTGTTTCTGATCATCTGGGCAGTTCATATCATGGGTTTCCTCGTATAAGAGGTGCCTCAATTTAAACCAAACATTGTTGATCATTCCCACATGTTCTATACCACCATTGCCCCCAGAATATTTTGTAGGAAACAAGTCTTGTATGTGGAGGGTTTTGAAGATGGGTTGGTGTCCAGGTTACTCTTTTGGTGGCCTGTAGAATACCTTCCCATGTCAAAGAGACTAGAATACAAGCATGAAGGTTCAATAAGGCACTAGTTATACCTCTCTACATTGATGAGCTGAGTAGCTGTCTTAGCAATGGACACCACTGTCAGTTTTCAGAGGGCAACTTTCAACTATATCATCAACATATATTTTTTTTTAGGGATCTCCATGGGACTTCCACAACCAAATGTAACCAAGTCCCACCACTTTAAGCCTCACTAGTCTACAAAAGATGGCAATTCAGACTCAGTATCCTCAATTACTAGGAATCCTCACTAGGGCCACCTTCATGAATCCAAGATGTTTCCACTGCACAAGGTTGACATACAGTTCCCCAAATACCTCCCCCAGTTCTATCTGTGTCTTGCTGTACTTCCTTCTGCCATCTTCTCTCTCCATATAATTCCTCCTAGTCCAGTCACCAACCGCCACCAGTCCGCCTGCAGAAGCTATTCTTATTCAATGAACCACCCTTCTAGTACCATAAAATATTCATAATAAAAGCAGGTGTGTTTAGAAGATGAGAGGACAAAATATATGTAACTGCATGTAAAACTATGAATTTAATGTAGCAATTGTTAAAAATGGAAGTAGTTAAGTATCTGAGAATAAGATAATGGGGCAATATAGAGGAATTGAAGCTATGACCTTTCCTCTTTTCATTTGTAAAGAAAAATTCCAAGGAAAATAATAGTTGTCCAGACCTGAATAACTCATAGTTTCTTTAGAACACATAAGATTAAGCCTGTAATAAATTATTCACTATCAAACTTTTAGAAGATATTTATTTGCTATTTAGAAGAACTGAATGTAAGCTAAAAACTTTGAATCCTTAATACAAACTTAATGTATTACAAAACTCATTAAAATATATTTTTTAAAGGTGAGGGAATGAAAAAGAGGTTTTCATTTAAGGCAAAAATTCAAATTACTTTATAAAACTCTATTCAAAGCCTGCATGTCTAAATTACTTGCTTTTTATTTAACTTTAAAATATATTTAGAAGGATATATTTAATATTGTAATTAATAATATTTAGCATAATATATTCAAGTATCTTCTTTTAACATTGTGCTATAATTTAAAACACTCTCATATTTATAATGCCAGTTATACTTAGGACTTGCCTATTAGTAAGAAATGTGTGAAATCTGAGACACTGGGGCATACTGTATAAATGATAAACAGAAAGTCTATACCTTGAAGTCTGAGCATGGAATACATGGGGCGAAAGAAGAAGCATGGCACAAAGAAATCTAAGTTAAACAAGAAATAGAAATATCTGAAGCAAGACCTGTAATGATACTGCCGATGGCATATGCAGGGCAAGGTTGTTTCTGTAATAGGATGTCAATATTTCTGGAAACTCTCTAAACAAAACAGAAAGGAACAACCAACATGCCATTCTAATTTAAAATTTAAATCATGTCAATGACAGCTTAAGTAATTTCTAAGCACCTATTAAAGTGCAGCTTCACAACCTTCTCCTTAGACTCCAGTGCCATCTTCTTTCTTCACTCCTGCAACACTGTTTGCAGATCTAGTATATCAACAACTTTCCTAAATGCAATGCCATTACATTTGTAATTTTTACACTATTGCAGTTGGATAAATGAAAAACAAAGTGATTTATCTCTAGAAAATGTATTTGAAGTGCCCACTGCTATTTCTGCCTTTCTATGTCACTCTGAAATCCAACTCTCTATAATGTTCAACTTGATGTAAAGTCAATTAGACTTAAAAACATGGACAAAAGATATCAGAAGTACTTCTAGATTGTGGTATGTGCCTCCTTCTCTGTATCTTCCAGAGACACATGTATATGTTTTCAAACCATACTGGTTGTCTCTGAGGCTTCTCTTGATACAGAAGTTCCCAATATTTTTGGACAGTTCTACAGGAGATGGTTCTTTGTGTGAGTCTGGGCATTGTTTTTCATTTGAGCAATGATGTTGAATTTAAGGAATGAAATACATACAGGCAAATCAGACTACATTGCCCAGGAAAGACTAGTTTATTTCATGGAATGTATGGCATGTAGATATAAAAAAGTCTTTGCAATATCTCAGTGGTAAATATCTAGTATGTGTGGGTCTATGGATTTGAATAAGTACAGTAAATATATATTGTGTTTATATATTTAGGAAGTTAAACACATTCTTATATATATAACAACAATTAATGAAAAAGAGGCCATAAATTTGTAAGAGAGAAAAGACAGATACATAGCATTTGGAAGGAGGGAAAGAACAGAGAAAGTGTGATTGTATTATTATCTCAACACATAAAAAAATTTAAAAGTAGAGTCAATGATAAAATTTAAAATTTAGACAAGGGAATATAAAGTCAAAACTTTCTATTTAGCATATGAAACTGACTTGCACAAATTTTGACTTGACACAAAATCCCAAATCAAATGAGAAGATTTATGAACTTTAAGAAGTCACTGAGGGTAGAAAAGTGGGTTAGAAATATTGATGTATTAAGCTAAGAAAAGATGAAAATGCAAAGGTTGCTAGAGGAAATGCCAATATTGACTCTCAAGGATTTGCTTTATTTTAACTTAATTATAGTTATATCATTTTCCCCTCTCCTCCCACCGCCTCATTCACATTCTACCACTATCCCTCAAACTCATGATCTTTTAATAAATGTACATATGTATATGTATATATATTCTCACACATGTATGCTGTTTATATATATATAAACACACACATATATATGCTGAGTCTATTAACGTTGCTTATATGTATATATTTCTAGGGATGACCATTTGGACTTGGATAATCAACTAAGGGACTATATTTTTGTGAAAATGAATGCTCTATTTATCAACAAAAAGTACCTATAACTCTTCATCTAGGCTTGGATCCCTGTGAGGTTTCCCATCAACTTTGTGATTCCAATTATTACTTTAACTTTTTTAGTGTTTGTTTAGGCAGCCTTATTTTTAAGAATTCATAGGTGTAGCTTTCCTTTACACCAAGAACACACAAACTTGCTCCAACTTACTGTTCCTCTAGTTCATATCATCTTTCTGTTTATTCTTCAAAGATGATCCCTCAGTCTTAGGTGTAGGGGTTATTTTGTAGAATGTATTTAATGGGGGTGAAAACCCTTTCTCAGGACTATAGCATCCATAAAGTTGAAAGAAAGCTTCAAAAACTATAATGATTTTTTTCAAAGCCACAAAGATGGTTTTCTGTGGCCTTGGAAAAACAGACAATGTAATATAAAACATAGGAGGCAGGACATGGAAATTGAAAGATAGTATACAGTTAATGAATTCTTATATATGTATTAGACTATAATCTTATTTTACTATAAAGAGTCAGTGGATATAAGTCATCTTCTTTATTAGGGTTTATTAAATTAGTTTTTAAATTTAGAGACTTTCCAAAGAGAAACTGTGTAAAATTATACATTTGTTACATTTTTTTCCATGTGGTTTTAATTTCAAATCTTTCTAATATCAATGCTATAGATTTTCCCTCAATGACACAGAAGGCATATATAGGATATTTAATGTATGATTTTATATACATGCATGCACATTTTTTACAGTTTCTTTAAGTTCAGAAACAGTATATTCTACTTTAAAATTAGAAAATATGAATCTCCTAAATCAGAATTATATGTGAAAAGAAAATAACAACAATGTCTTTAAAAACATAAGAATGTGATTAAATATGCCAACTCTTACAAATATATAATATTCATAGCTTAGATCAATAATGGGTAAGTTTGATTAATATATTAAAATTATGGAGATTAAAATTTTATAACACATTGATGTAAAGCTGAATAAAATGTATCATGATACAACTGAATGTATAGACTGACCCAGAAATTACATAAAGAAAATTTTCACTATATGTTCATTCTTCCATGCTTAACTGTGATCCACAATATTCATATTAAATCCATTGTGTGTACAACAAGCAATCCACTGGCAAAAGTCAAATATATTAGTTTTGTATATAATTAGTTTTTTATATATGTGCATGTGATTATATTATATATATATATGAAGTGATACTATCTTTTTCTATTAATCTCAATTGATCTTCAATATGGCTTGACAAAGGAAAATCCTATAAATAACAAATCTCTGTGTCAAGCACTCTTATATGATGAACTGTTACACCTTTTTTTTTTCTGTGAGAGTTCTGGTTTCACTGATATTAACAATGGTAGGGCTGGTCCATACAGGAAATTGTGATATTCTAACTTCAATCATGTTTTAATAATAACCAGCTTATCATGCAACAAGGACTTCACATTTGGTAATGGAATATGATCAAAATCTGATAATGTCTATAAAAGCACATCATCCTTGTTAAGGGAAAATGTAAATGACGATACATGTTTTGAGTTTTGCTTTGGATTCATTTATTTAAGTGACAGCAGGAAGAGAAAGAACAGGTACTCTATAAGAGCATTTGGGAAACCCAGAATCCTCACGTGCAAGAACTGTCCAGTTTAACAACTTTGCATTAACTTTTAGACTTTTTTTTATGTAGGTTCATCTATAGCTCTTTCTGTTTAGATTCATCTTATGTTTTAGTGCCTGATGCTGTCACTGCATGCCAGGTTACCTCTCAATTACCTCTCACATTAACTTCCCAAGTGCTTGTATTATAGGTTTGCACCATCATGAATGAAACTTTTTAACTCTTTAATCATTTTTGTTGATACACAATAATTGTACACAAGTCAGATAGGCAATTGGATAATTTTCATGTTTAAACACACTTAGAGTTTGATATCCTGTTCTCGCACCAATAGTTTCCATTAAATGTGAACTGCAAACATGATGACTTCAAGTAAGTAGAAAGTAGCTTCTAGAAGCCTGGAACAGTAGATTTGGTGGAAGTGGTGAGGTTAGTCACTATGCACAATGTACAATTAAGCAGGAGGAATAACTTAGGAGATTCTGTTGGATAGTATGATGGTTAATGATAATATCGCAAAGATATAAATGAGTAATTTGAATGAACACGAATAGAGCTTGAGGTAATAGGTTTTCTAAACATACCAATTTCATTATAATGTAAGGTATGTTAATTAGTTAGGATTCCTATGGTTGTGATGAAATACCATGAAGAACGATTTGAGAAGGAGAGGATTTATTTGGCTTATGCTTCCACATCATTGTTCATCAATGAAGGAAGTCAGGACAGGAACTCAAGGAGGGCAGGAGCATGGAAGCAGAAGCTAAAGAGGCCACTGAGAAATGCTGTTTACTGGCTTCCTCCTCATGCTTTCTTAGCCTGCTTTTATATAGAATACAAGAATACTAACCTATATGTGGCTCCACACGCAATTGACTGTGTCCTTCTGCATCAATTTCTATCAATAAAAACAGTTAAAATTGAAAAGAGAAATAAAGAAATGCCCTACAGGATTGTCTACAGCTCCAGCCTATGGAGGAATTTTCTCAATTGAGGCCCCCTCCTCTCCATGGACTCCAGCTCGTGTCAAGTGGACATAAAAGTAGGCATCACAATATGCATGTATTTGATTTCATAAATTTCTGCTGTATATGTCAATTAAAATTTGAACTGTGTATGTCAATTTTGAACTATATGCCAATTAAAGAAGTATAAGTAAAATCATAATAAGAGTTCACTTTAAGTCCACATAGTAGTTATTACTAGCAAAGATAAAGGAGAATATAGTTAAGAAACTAATGTTGGGGTTTCTTGTGGTGTAATATCTTGCTTCTATATCAAAAAGAAAATGAAAACTGTTACCTAAAAGAAAAATATATAGTTATAAATTATGTTATATATTTAATCAGTACTTAAATTGCAAATTATTTGTTGTACAATTATCTTTATAATGATTACTAAATTTCAAAAGATAACTGTGCATGCCATGCCTTTGATAAGCATTCATAATATCATTTAGTGCATAATGTCTTATCTTCTCCCCAGAGAGCCAGGCAGCTTGACTGAATCAAGACTAATCAAGCTAATGTTTTACATAGTCAGGCAGGAAAGTCAGAAAAACATTCTGAGAAAACAATCCTTAGTACCTAAAATGTATTTAACTGTGCAGGATAAAAGATCCAATTTTGCAAATCATACAACTTGAAAAGAAAACAAAGTAAAGAAAAAAACAAAATATAATATTTGAAATTATGCAACATGTATCCAGATTGATTACAAAACCATGATACTCTTTTAAAGAGTGTGTATCAGTCAGTTAAGGAAACATAATATGGAACTCTAATATAAAGATTTAAAATATTTTTCTGATATTGAAAATCTAATGATAACATGATGTTTTGAGTCCTTCGATTCTAGATCTATATATCCTTTAATATGTAAAATAAATAATAATAGAAATATTTGAGATTTTGTTTAAGCTAATATTCCGAGGATGCATGGTAGAAACATGACTTTTAAACACAGATTACTGGGATATTATTTATTATATTCTATTTCTGTAAAGTTTATGTTTTTACAAATTAATGTCCTTGAGACGTATGTAAATAGCACATTGAAAATGGGAAGAGACAAAATATTAATGAGAAAATATATAATAACAAAAGAATAAAAAGAAAATTTTTATTTTCATTTAAGTAAATTAAGTTTTGCTATTTGTAAGTACAAAAGAAATAAAGGTTTACTTGTGATCTTTTTGTAATCTAAAATAATAATACTCAATGTGACATTTTATTTTTTAATAATTTTTAAATAAACACTTCATTTAAAACAAATTGTCAGCCTATGCTTAGGAATCGGATCTTAGTGTTCTGTTCAGTTAGCATGGTTTTGCTGTCAATTACAAATATTGCATAAGAAGGAATTAATAGCCTAATATTCTTATTCAGGTTTCTTACAAATAAACTGTTTCTAATATATTTACAGCATTTGTACTCTACTAAGAATTAAGAGGCTTCACTTTGTAGTCAATTGTAATGTGCTTGCCTACCATGAACAAAGTCCTCACCTTCATTACTACCACTACGAACACAGAAGTTGCCAAAGCAAAAAAAGTGAGATATTTTTCTTTGTCTGGGCTTTTTTCCCTCCTTATACATCTTTGTTTATATATTATTGCTTCCATTATTCTGCTTTTATGGCTTTCCTGTGTGTACAAACATGTATATCTATGTGTCTCTATATGTTTCATTTGTTTTTATATTGGCTCTGTTTCTTCTGATTGTTTTGTCCTATTTTGGTTTGTTTGTTTTTGTTTTGCTGTACTTTATTATCATTCTTTAGATGCCAGCCTTCTTTCTAGGACGATAAAGAAATGTGGTGTATTTGAAAGAGAGGAGAGGTAAGAAGGATCTCAGGAATTAGGGAGAGGGTAAACCATAATAAGAATATATTGTATGAAAACTATCTATTTTATTTTATGTATATATGTATTTTGCATCCCAACCACAGTCTCCCTCCTCTTCTCCCAGTCCTTCCTCACTACCTCTCATCTGCCCACTGCTCTGTCCACTGGCCCTTACTCATTCTCCAGTTTCTCTTCAGAAAATGTCAGGCCTCCCTTGGATATCGACAAAACATTATATATCAAGTTGTAGTAAGACTAAGCACCCCACCTTGTAGTAGGCTGGGCAAGGGACTACATTATGAGTCATAGGATTCCAAAAACCAGTAAAGGAATCAGAGACAGTCTCTGCTCCCTTAGAAGTTCAACAAGAAGACCTAGCTACACATTGTCACATATATAAAGAGCACCTAGGTCAGTCCTATGCAGGCTCCATGGTTGGCCGTTCAGTGTATGGGAGCGCTTATGAATTCAGGTTTTTGCATGAGTTTTCTTGTGATATCATTGACCCTTCTGGCTTCTACAATCTTTCCTCCCTGTTTTCAGCATTACTGACATCATGAAATTTGAAGGGAAATGGATTCAACTAAAGAAAGTCATCTCGAGGAAGGTAGCTCAAACACAGAAAATCAAGCATGGTATGTAATCACTTATAATTTGATATAAGCTGTAAAGTAGAATTAACCGTGCTACCATCCACAAACCCAGAGAAACAAGATAAAAGAAAAATCCAAGGGGGACATTCATATCAAACAGGAAAGGAAAATAGAATAGATTTGGGAGGTGGACTGGGTACAGGTGGAGATAGGAACATGAGGCATTGGTAGGTTTGAGTGGGGGAAGAGTATTGAAATTATCCAGAAAGGGGGCAATTTAAGGTCTGGTAGAAACTTGGTGCAAGTGAAACTCCAGAAACCTACAAGGATGAACCCAACTAAGACTGCTTTCAACCCTTGTAGTGGAGGGATTGGAGTACCGACCAAGGCACACAAATTACTTCAAGTTTTAGTTGATATATATATATCAGAGCTCATACCTGAAGCTGCTGGAGCACCGGGACTCAGAGTCTGGATGGCCCAGAGACTTAAAATAAAACCAAACATGACTGGAGGGAAAAAAGTATTAAGGTAATGATGCCTAACAATATTCTGCTTTACTCATAGATTAGTGCCTAGTACAAGAGTCATCAGTCATCCAGTGACTGATGAAAACACATACAAAGACCCACAGTCAAACATTAGGCTGAGCTAAGGAACAACCCATTTTTAATACTAGAAAGAAATTACTAGCCGGTAACAACAATATATTGATTTTATGCAGTTGTTATATTTTACTTTTATATTAATATGATTAAGTGTCCTTAATATTTTTTAAGAGACATAAGACAAAATCTTTATAAATATGAAACTGGGATCCTATAGTCTCAAACTGCAAAGATTATATATCCTTCTCTTCTATCTCTATACATATATACATATATATGTACATATATATATGCTAAAACTGGAAGCAATTTTTAAAACTAAATATTGTTTCTGAAAATTTTACTTTAAATTTTGGAAAATAAAATTATTAGTATGAGCAAAAACAATATTAAAGAGGACATTACAAGATGACTGAAAATGTGACATTACCTAATTGTTTCTGGTGATAAAAATATGTTTGTACAAGGACAATTTGTACATAATTAAAGTATGATAAACAACACATTGGTAAAATTCTGATGGTTTCACAAGCAGTACCTTAAACACAGGAGAACTGGCCATTCTTTCAAATCCCAGGAAATTCTAAGTCCTTTCTACTCTTGAAAAACAAACAATAAGAAATCAGAAAATTTAACCATATACAGAAAACAACATACAGTTCTAGTAATGAGCCAAAGAAAAACAAATCTATGTACGACCAAGAAAAAAATGGGACATAGATCCTTAAGATGCTAAATGAACCCAAACAAAGCAAAGAAAAAGCAAGAAGAAAATGATGCTTGTACATGAATGTATAAACATTGAGATAGAAATTACAGGAAAGATAGGAAATTCTAGACATTTAACCAACCAGTTTGAGTTTTCAGAAGAAATAGTAAATTTTAAGTGTTAACTTAATTGTTTCAGTGGAACAAAACTTAGATGATAAAGTACAAATATGGCAAGAAAAACTATACTCTGAATGTGTAATATTTAAGTGGTCTCAGGTGCATTATGTGAATCCAAAGACAAAAAAGAGGGAGACAGAGGGTGGGGGTCAAGGGGAGGAGAAAAGGAGGAATCTGCAAGCCAGAAAGGAGGAGGAATACAGAAGGGGGAAAGAAGTACATATTAATAAAAAGACACACTGGCCTCAGTTGTCTGAAGGTAAATAAAGAAATAGATATAAACTTTAAGACCTAAAAGAACTCAGGCTAGCACGGATCCATAATACATTGTTGTCACATAGTATATACAGAACTGGACGAGTGTATTAGTGTGCTCATGAAAATGTGTCGGTAAATTATTACCAAATTACAAATTCGGAACATTGAACCATTCTTATTAGAACAATGAAAGTGGTACAGTTGACTAAGGGAAGGTAAGCAATTTTCAGGAGGAATGGGACCAAGATGTGCTCAGTACTACAACATGGGTTTTGAAAGTTCTAGTTTTGAAAGTTCTAGATCACAGACAAGGAACCTGGTACTAGTTCTGCTTAAGCTTAAAACTTACTCAATATCCACAGTATGTTTTAAATTATTTCTTCCTGGGTAGAAGTTTCAAGCCCCTTAACATACTCATGCAAGCTATATTAAATAGTCATGATAGATTGCTTCAGCCTTTTGTGAGGGATTCATAGATTCATTTATATTATTTAAGATATTAAAATTAAGAGTCTAGGAAAAATGGCAATAATGACAAAACTACATGGAAAAATCTGATTTTCCAAATGTTTCTTGTATAAACAATATGTCCTCTCACAAAATATATGAATAGTTCTAAAAATATCCCATTTCTTTGTAAGTGGGAATTCCAAAGAAATTTGCTAGATCATGTATATCTTCAACAATTTATTGTTTTCATTGTTGGAGGTAGGGAAATTTTCTGATCTTCAGAAAACTGTTTAAATAACTTTTAAACAAATAAGGTTACTAATTTGATTCACTCTACTCTCTCTCTCTGTCTCTCTCTTTCTAACCAACTCAAGCATTTCTATATCCCTCCTCTATCTCTGTGTGTACGTGTGTGTGTATTTATGTTTGAGCATGTAGAGGTACTTATACAAGTATGTATGCTTTGTGCTAAATACATATCAGAGAGTATGCTCTCCTCAAATACTTATGTCTGTTTGGAGGAAGTTATACAAAATTTTGTAGTCATTCTGTAGTGATATCTTGTTTAACAAATAAAGCTTGCCTGAAGATCAGAAGGCAAGCTAGCCACTAGCTAACCAATGAGATCTGGAGGTCAGTACAGACAGACAGGAAGGAGTATGGCCAGGTGGAGAGAGGAAATGATAAGGCAGAAGCAGACGGCATTCAATTTCTTTTTGGCTGGGAAGTAAATAAGGTAACTGTGGTTTGGCTCCTTCATCTCTTTGATCTCTCAGCATTTTCTCCAATATGTGACTCTGGGTTTTTATTATATTAAGACCTATTAGAACTCGTGCTACATCATTCCCAGAGAATAAATAATTAGGACAATGCAGAGTATTGTGAGTACACTATTTTATTAAAAACTTGTACCCTAAATTGAGCAGAACATCCATGTCTTTATCTACTTTGTTGACTTTAAAATGGTTTTAAACCATTAAAAAATCATTTTATATGTATTATGTATCTAAGGCATACTGTAAGATATAAAGCTCTTGGTCACAACATTTTCTGCTCTCTCTCTTTCATTGCAGTGTCTGATGAGTTTGAAGAATCCTTATTGCTGGTAAAATCAGTGACAGGAAACTAGATGAATAATACCCTATTTTAAGCCTTTGGAAGTCAGAGAGTATCTTTGACATCAAAGAAACATTATTTCTTTTTCAAAAGTCGGAGCTGTGGTGCCTTTATAAGCACTCAAATTCCTGATTCATGATAATATGTTGACCTAGACATGGATTTTTTAAGTGAGGAAGCCATTTTTTAATTTAGTTTTAGTGCTGATCCCGTCACACTATAGAGACAGCACCCAAAAGATCACAAGGGTGCACACTTAGCAAGTGTGTCATTGATGAAAATGTCTTTTATCTCTTCAAGATGTTATCCAAAGTAATTGGTAAGCAAACGAAATGATACCAGTTCATGCACTGACGTTCCTCTGTGTCATTTGCAGTGCTTCCTTCCAAGGCAAACTGGAGGAGCTCGAAGAGTGTGAGTCAGAAAATCTACTTTGGAAAGAACCTGTATTCAGACTAATCAAAAACTTCTAAAATGAGCCATGCTCATTTTCAGGCGATTTGCCTCTGCACCTGTTCAGACTGTGTTCCAACTGGCCTGTGGTTTAACCGCTCCCTAAGCACTCTTGATTAAGAACACAGTTTCATCAAACAGGGAGGCAATGCACTCACACCTGTATTTGAGTTTAATTTTCTTCTTTAAAGAATGATCTTAAATTAAATTCCACACATTAAAAATATACTCCCTTCTATTTTCCTCTTTCTACATCTGTTTCAGGGTGTATGTATCCTAAGAAATGATAGCACAATCCCACAAAACGAAAAGGAATACATTGATAACACCAGACCACTTAACTTTTATTTGTTCAAAACCCAAAAGAGAATTACTTTACAAAACTGTGGTTTAGTGAGTATCAGTTTTATGGTTAGGACCATCCATTGCACAGATATTCTAATACATGATAGCAAAGAAATCTTTCTCCCTCACACTATCTGTCTTCTCTCTTCATAGATCTGGCTAAACAGTCATTTTGTACATTTTTAGGAGGGTTATATTATGAATGAGATACTAAATTTAATATTTAGAGGGAATAATATCACCACATATCATAAGGAGGGGATTTTGATTCTCATGAATTTAAGCCTCAAAAGATATAATTCTGTTTACAAATTCATATAAAAATATGACAATGCATAAGAGGAGTAAACGAAAACTTTAGTATAGAATGTAAATCTCTATGGCTTTAGTTAGCATTAACTATATAAGTTTAACAATATTACATAGGCAATTAGATAATCAAATTTTTCTATTGCTGTTTAGACATTATCAAATGTAAACTGGTACCATCTTGTTTCTAGTCCTTCAATGTGTAGTCATATGTACTTTGAAAAAATATATTCTATTATATTGCAAACAAACATGATCATATATAAGTATATATAAAGTTGAAAAATCTGTATTTATAAATTTTTAGAAGATAAGCTTATTAGTTTTATTGGTGGTATAAAATAGTATTTTGCAAAAAATCTCAGCTCACTTAGTTAGTAATGGTCCCATGACGACTACCCACAGTCATCAGTATTTTTGCATTCACAATTATATGGATCTTCCTTCTGCATACTGCTAGCCTAGGATGGCTGGTAGCTGTAGAAAGCTTTGTGTTTATTATGCCCAAGGAACCTCAATGCTTGTCATTCAGTCTGTCGTTTAAGATTTCTTCAACAACGTTTCTTTGATCTTTTGAGATTTCACAAAAAAGCCTAAGTTCACAATACCCAAATAAAAATAAAATAAAACTATAGTAAAAAAGTAATGATTTCTTTAAAGATCCATGTGTTTTTGTTCTTCGGGCATTGTGTTTTATTGATGAGGGGAAATAAAAATATGTACCTAATTTGTTTCCTTGATATCTAGAATATATGCATTTGTCTTCATGATATGCATGTTTTATATCTTCTATGCTTTATTCTCTAAAATTATTGATGCAATGCTATATCTTTCTTATGGCAGTGAATTAGCACAAATAAAAGTTCAATGCCTTTCTTAACATATAAATTTATATATTGTTTTAAAAGGGTTCTTTACTCAAAATATATCATAATAGTGCATGCTGGGTTAGTATGTTTTCTTTTGCACATATCTCTGTTACATAAACTTTTATTACTATGACTGTAGATTTATCTACACCATTCATTGTTCATGACAGAACTGTGCATTTTTCAATTCATTCCATTTAAATTTTTCATCATAATTTCCTTTTCTAATTGAAGTAACAGTGATTTATCTGTTTCATTATTGTTATATAAAGTCACTACACTTTGCTTTTCTTTCAGTGTATGTTTCTTACTAACAAGTGTTCATCAAAATTACAATTTTTTAACATCTCTTTAAATATATTCACAGTAAATTTAAATGTTATTTTAAATATTAGAGTAAAAATAAAACCAATAATATGAATATTTTACAAAGCCTTCATAATAATTTCAGTCCAAAACCTCACCCCAACTTACTTATTAGATAAAGCATCTAGAGCCCTTACTGTGTATAAATTTTCTTGAAGATAGTAGCTTGCTAATCAAAGCACATCAATAGGTACACATATGGCCAAGATATTTTCTTTTTTCCCCTTATTTTGTTAGAAATAGATACTTTTTTTTATAAAATATAGTCTGATAATGGCTTCCCATCACCTCAGAATCCACATCCTTTCTGTGGCTCATTAGATTTTTTTCCCTAATTAATTAGTGAGAAAATGGGGTTCTGAAAATCTTCACATGGTATACAGTTACAAGCATAGAAAAAGTAGAGTGTGCCATGTTTATAATCCTTAATACAATGCATTTGAACCCTACCACTCTGCCCAAAAGAGGTAAAACAAATTATGACATAGAGTTTCTGATTGAAATAAGTTTTTGAAAGAAAGTAACGGGAGAGTTACATCAAGAAAGAAGTATGACTGTAGATGCTAAAAAATATGTGTGTGTGTGTGTGTGTGTGTGTGTGTGTGTGTGTGTTGGTGTCTGTGTTTCTGACTATGTCTTTACTTACAGAGAATGGTAGATAGTGGTCGCCTATCAAATTCAATGTCTATGTCACTCTGTCCTTGGTATATATACTGACCTGGCAAAGAGATAACATTCAGGAGGGAAACTATGCTTCTGAAGCAGAAATTAACTATGTTTATAAGTGGAAATATTCCTTAAATTAATATTTTTGATTGGAAGTCAAACCTGAGCAGTAAACCTCATGTCTACGAACAACAGTATTAACACAGGCATTACAATATATAACCTATTTTATTTTAATATGCACTTAGCTTCTCACTGGTGTCTGCAGCCAGCAAAAATATGTCATAAAATCGAAAAGAAGCAGTGTTAGAATCTTTCCAATTGTCATTTATTTCTTCTTTCTCTCTACTTAGTCATTGATTGACATGGATTATTATAAATTTAGACTCATTTTATTGTTTACGTATAGATATGTGTATTATAGTGCTTACCATGACTTACGTTTGTGCCTTTATATATTAGGTATCATTTTAAATGTTGGTTGTAAGTAGTTTTTTAGAAGTGATACACAGTTAAGTTGATTTTATGATAGTGATTATTTGTTTCATTAACATGTAATATATTTATTATTTCATGATATGTAGTTGTTTCATACATTTCTATTGATTAATTTAATGAATGAAAATTTGTGATTGAATAACTTTTAGGTGGCATATTGTGATAATAAGTAAGTATATGATAATAGTAAAAATGGCTTATATGAATCAATATACATGTAGATATAGGATATGACAACTATAAAATTTATGTACTATGGTAAATATACTTCCAACATGGAGTGGACAAAATATTTATAAAAATAAACATTGAATGACTGGAGAGATGGCTCAGTTGTTAGTAGTGCTTACTTCTATTAGCTCAGGCTCCATTTCCATCACCCATGCTGTTAGATCCTCAAAGGACTGTAACTCTAGTTGTAAGAAATTTTATGGTTTTCTGTGGTTTCACTGAACACTTAAATTCACATGATGTACAGATATACACTAAAAAAACCCCCACAAATTAACATACTGTTTTGAACATAATTGAGCAAATGTCCATGTGGTACGACTGAGCATCCTTTGGGTATATATTCAAGAGCAGTATTTCTGGATCTTAAGATAGATTGTTTCTTAATTTTCTGAAAAAAAATGTCATATTGATTTGCAAAGTAGCTGTACAAGTTCATTGCAGCATTACCTGGAAATGATCTAGATGCCCCTCAATAAAGGAATGGATAATAGATAAAGAAAATGTAGTACACTTACACAATGGAGTACTACACAGTGCTAAAAAATAAAGGCATCTTGAAATTTGCAAGCAATGGATGGAAAAAAAACATATTAAGTGAGGAAACACAGACCCAGAAACACAAATATAATATGTACCCAATCATAAGTGACTTCTAAATATAAATCAAAGAAAAAAATCCATTGTTGTAGGAGGCTGCTTATCGTCCCGGCCACCCAGAACCGAAATCACCACACAAAACTGTATTAATTAAATCATTGCTTGGCCCATTACCTCTAACTTCTTATCGGCTAACTCTTACATATTAATTTAACCCATTTCTATTATTATGCTTATCGCCATGAGGCTGTGGCTTACCAGCTAAAGTTCCAGCATCTGTCTCCAGTGGGGCCACATGGCTTCTCCTGGACTCTGCCCCCTTTCTCTCAGCATTTAGATTAGTTTTCCCTGCCTGCCTCTATTCTGCTCTGCACAGGCACAAGACAATTTCTTTATTAACCAATGGTATTCACAGCATAAATAGGGAAATCCCACACCATCTCCTTTTTTCTGTTTAAATAAAAAGGAAGGTTTTAACTTTAACATAGTAAAATTACAAAAAAGAGTTATCAAGCAAGAATTACAGATATAATATTTATATCTATTTTATCTTTTATAGTAACTAAGGAAAACTATCACTATATATTCTTCAACTCCATCAAAGACTGCAGAAGGCTACATTATTATCTAAGTTAACAGGAAGTACATTGTAAGCAACTTCCAAAACTCTAGAATTGACAGAGACATCTTGCTGCCTAGACAGTCATCCAAAGTTTTTCTGTACTGTTAGAACATCCTTCTTCAGCCTACAGGCCCATAGCATCCAGCAGAATTTCCATGAATCAGGAGATATCAAAGACAGTTCCATCTATACTGGCAGTTTGTCAGTCACTTTCTTCTGTGTCCTTCAGAATGTCTGGAAGACTCTTTCATTAAGCAAGAACCCCAAAGGACTATCTTACCTTTTGACAAGTTCAGCAGTCATTTTCTCTGTGGGTCTTGCATGTCCATATCGCACAGCATAACATCAAGCAGTTCAGGCAAGAACAGTTTCTTGCCCAAATGGCAAATAAACCCCATCAGGAGCTTCTTCAATGACCATCATCCCCTTGAAGTAGATTGGTGCTGCCAGGAGCAAGTGTGTCTCATTTTCATGAAATGTTCTAACTTCTTTTTTTTCCGTATTCTTTTATTTTTTCCATTCAAAAAAAATTTACATTTCCTCGCCTTCTCCCAGTCCCCTACCGCTCCCAACCAACCCTGCTCCTTCCACCTGCTTCCTTAAAAGAGGGCATGGTACCCTGCCCTGTGGGAAGTCCAAGGCCCTCGCCCCTCCATCCCGGCCTACGCAGGTGTGCATCCAAATAGACTAGGTTCCCAAAAAGATAATACATGCAGAAGAGATAGGTCCTAGTGTCATTGTTGATGGCTTCTCAGTCTGCCACCATTGGCAGCCACATTCAGGGAGTCCGGTTAGATCATATGCTCATTCAGTCCCAATCCAGCTGGATTTGGTAAGCTCCCATTAGTTCAGGCACACTGTCTCAGTGGGTGGACCAGCCCTTCATGGTCCTAACTTCCTTACTCATCTTCTCCCACCTTCTGCTCTTCGACTGGACCTTGGGAGCTCAGTCCATTGCTCTGATGTGAATGTGGGTCTCTGTCTCTATCTCCATCCATCGGATGAAATTTCTATAATTGTGATCAAGATATTCACCAATGTGACTCTGGGACAAGGCTAGTTCCGGCACCCTCTCCTCTGTTGCCCAAATATGTAGCTGGGGATATCCCTGTGGATACCTGGGATCCCCTCCAGGGCCAAGTATCTTGCCAGTCCTAAAATGACTCCCTTAATGTAGATATCTTATTCCCTTCTCCAATATCCACCTTTCCTCCATCTCCACCCTCCCACTCCCCCAAGCTTTCCCCAGTCCTTCCCTTCTCCCTTCTCCTTCCCCCTCTCCCCTTCCCTTATCCCCCTACCTCTACCTCTATCCCCGTCCCCGTGCTTCCAACTTTTGCTTGGTGATCTTGTTTGTTTCCAATTTCCAGGAGGATCTGTATATACTTTTTTTGGTTCACCTTGCTATTCTGCTTCTCTGGGCTTGTGAGCGAAAAGCTTAGTGTCCTTTGTTTTATGGCTAGGGTCCACTAATGAGTGAGTACATACCATAATCATCTTTCTGGGTTTGGGTTACCTCACTCAGGATAGTGTTTTCTATTTCCATCCATTTGCATGCAAAATTTGAGATGTCATTGTTTTTTTACCACTGAGGAGTATTCTAATGTGTATATATTCCACACTTTCTTGACCCATTCTTCAATTGAGGGGCACCTAGGATGTTTCCCGGTTCTGGCTATTACAAATAATGCTGCTATGAACAGGGTTGAACAAATGCTTTTGTAGTATGATTGGACTTCTCTTGGGTATATTGAGATCCTGAGGTAGGTTGATTCCCAATTTCCTGAGAAACCGCCACACTGATTTCCAAAGAGGCTGAACAAATTTGCATTCCCACCAGCAATGGATGAGTGTTCCCCTTACTCCACATCCTTTCCAGCATATGCAATCGTTGGTGGTTTTTATTTTGGCCCTTCTGAGAGGTGGAAGATGGTATCTCAATGTTGTTTTGATTTGCATTTCCCTGATCGCTAAGGAAGTTAATCATGACCTTAAGTATCTTTTGGCCATTTGAACTTCTTCTGTTGAGAATTCTCTATTCAGATCCTTACCCCATTTTTTAATTGGGGTATTTAGAATTTTAATGTCTAGTTTCTTGAGTTCTTTGTATATTTTGGAGATCCAAACCTATCAACACCTCATATTTGACAAAAAGGCTAAAATTATACAATGGAAGAATGAAAGCATTTTTAACAAATGGTGCTGGCATAACTGGATGTCAACCTGTAGGAGAATGAAATTCGACCCTTATCTATCACCATGCACAAAAATCAAGTCCAAATGAATTAAAGACCTCAACATAAATCCGACCACACTGAACCTGATAGAAGAGAAAGTGGGAAGTAGCCTGCAATACGTGGGCACTGGAGAACATTTCTTGTGAAAAACCCCAATGGCACAGACAATAAGAGCAACAATGAACAAATGGGACCTCCTGAAACTGAGAAGCTTCTGTAAAGCAAAAGACACAGTCATTAAGACAAAAAGGCATCCTACTGAATGGGAAAAGATCTTCACTGACCCCACATCAGACAAAGGTCTGTCCTAACTTCTTAAAACATTTTAAATGCCATATTCTGAAGGTCTCTGAAAAATTTGAAGAATCTCTCTATATATAGAAAACTTAACTAACATGACTACTAACTTGACTATTATAGATGATTATCTACTAGTCTATATTTCTTAATTACATATTACATTTTTAAATGAGCTGGACATACACAATACCTTAATCAAGATCAATAATACTTATGCATTAACAAAATTGACCTTAATTAGTATCAATAAACCAATGCAAAGTGTATATACATATATAGGTACATATATATGTATATCTCATATACCCCCTTAAGTGTAAAACTTTATCAACAATCATTTAGGGAATTTGGGCATAGTTTTCTCCAAACTGTTTCCTTCTTTTTGTTGGGCAAAGTAATTTTTGTGGTGTTCACAATGACCTTTAGGGGAGTCTTGGTCTATCAAACCCCATTAGTCTGGAAGGATTCCACAGCTTCTCATCTTCTGTGGGAGCATAAGAAAAACCTCTTTCTCAAAGCAACATATATTTAGACTCAAACTTTGAAGTCAAGAAACCTTTAAAACATATATGGTGGTTTAGCTTAGCAGTCCCCAGAATCAAATTTCTCTCTTCAGTCAAAAACTTTAAAAAGAACACAATAATATAAATAATCCAGACTCTCTTTGTATTTTCCATCTTTACATGGCTTATTTTTCTTACTCCCCTAATCTATGGCTGTCTGTATTCTGTCTCTTTAAAGACTTTACCAATTTTTAAACCATTTACTTTTTTTATAACTGTCTATATTCTTTTCCTTCTCTCCCCTGAGCCTACAAACATTTATCCAATACTGTGACCCATTTAGAGGTCTATTCCATCTGAATCTGTTCTTATTGTGTATCTGTAATCTTTTTCTGATCAAGACAGCTTCTTAAAATGCTAAGCACTTCTTAAAAATCTAAGTGGTGGCATAGCTAGGGTAAACACAGCCCTTCCTGCTTGCTCCACCCAGTCCAACATGGCAGAAGTCCGTTCACTGTCTCTGAGACGTCAGGATGGGAGCTGTCCTCAACTCTGGTAACCAGTTGGCTCATACTGTCACAAAGGTAACTTGCAGCAAGCTGCTCACAAATCCCATTTAAATGCTTGGCATCCTGAAAGAACCAGAGTTCATATTGGCATCACAGCCCAGAAAGCTGCTGTTTCAAAACCATGCAGTTTTTTTCTGCTACCACTGAATCAGAAAAACATTCTTAAAGGAGCCATGAAGTTAAGCCATGCTGAACTGGTTTGTTTTTTTTTTTTTTCTTTTTTCTTTTTCTTTTCTGTTTTTTTAACCTAGAATTCTATCCCAAACATTATCAGGTTTCAAGTGGATTTTAGTTGGCCATGTTGGCGCCAATTTTTTGTAGGAGACTGCTTGTTTGTCCCAGGCACATAGAATTGAAATAACCACACAGAAACTGTATTAATTAAATTACTGCTTGCCCCATTATCTCTAACTTCTTATCAGCTAACTCTTACACATTAATTTAACCATTTCTATTAATCTATGTATTGCCATGAGGCTGTGGCTTACTGGGTAAAGGTCTAGTGTCTGTCTCCAGTGGGGCTACATGACTTATCCTGGAACTGCCTTTTTGTACCAGCATTCAGTTTAGTTTTCCCTGTCTATATCTATTCTGCTCTGCATAGGCCCAGGACAGTTTCTCTATTAACCAATGGTATTCACAGCATACATCAATCTACAGTGCACAACCCCATAGAACCTAGACAACAAAGAGCACTCTAAGGGAGGCATACTTGGATTTGTATAAGGAGAAAGAGACAAGATCTCCTGAGTAAATTAGGAGCATGGGGGTCACAGGAGAGGGTAAAATGGGAGGGGGGGAGGAAGAGAGGTGAGCAAAGAAAAAATATATAGCTCAATTAAAACAATAAAACCTAAGTAAAAAATAAAATAAAAATAAAAACAAAATGAAAAAGCTAAAACAAAAAACATACTGTTTTGATAAAGATATTTTATAAACAAATGAAAATTATATAACCATTGTAGAAAATAAAACATATACTCTATATCTCTTTTCAGATCATTCAAACTCAGATTGATTTAAGAGATATTTATTTTTAATATATTTTTAAAATTTAAAATTTACTTATAAGAATGTCATCCATGCATATGGCATTTTGATCAAACCTACTACTCATCCCCCAGTTCTTCATTATCCCCCATCACTATGTTTTCTTAATTTCATGTTAAGACAATTTAGTAGGGCATAGGTTTCTTTGTAGTAACCACATCTATGATTAAACTAATTATAACTCTCCCAGTAGCCATCAGTTATCAATAGATAAGTTGACATGGCCACACTAAAACCTAGTCAGCTCATATACTGTTTGTATTGAATTCCTAAGTGTGTGAATGATTCTTGAGGCTTCTCCTGGGCTCCTTTCCTTCTATTTGTTTAGTCCAACTGTGATAGCTTTTGTTTTATCTTCCTTTATTTTATTTAGTTATGTTTTATTATTATCCCTTAGGAGACTTTTCTAATGAGAGAAAGGAAGGATGTAGACCCAGATGGGAAGAGAGATAAGTTATAACCAATCTTTCTCTCTACCTTCAGCCAGCTCCCAAATGATGACACAGGAACTTCTTATTAATTATGAAAGCTTGTTCTGTTGCAGGAGGCTGCTTGTTTGTTCCCGGCTGCTCAGCCCCAAAATAACCACACAGGAACTGTATTAATTAAATTGCTGCTTGTCTATTAACTCTAGCTTCTTATTCTTATTGGCTAGCTCTTGCATATTAATTTAACCCATTTCTACTAATCTGTGTATTGCCATGTGGCTGTGGCTTACCGTCAAAGTTCCATCCAGTGTCTGTCTCTGGTGGAGCTACATGGCTTCTCTTGTCTCCACCTTCTTTTTCTCCTGTCTCCACCTTCTTTCTCCCAGCATTCAGATTAGATTTCACCTGCCTAGCTCTACTCTGCCCTATCACAGGCCAAGGCAATTTCTTTATTCATTAACCAATAAAAGCAACACATACAGAAGGATTTCCCATACCACTCATCCTATAGTTTAGGATTGTTCCTAACTAGCTCTTAAAACTTAAATTAACCCATAATCTATAATCTATCACATGGCATTACCTCTCTTCGATCCTGTATCTTTTTTTTTTCAAAATACTTCTGATCTACATGGACAATTTCCTCCCTATAAAATAAGTAAGAAGACAATTAATGCCATTAATCCCAGTACTTGGGAGGCAGAGGCAGGTGAATCTCTGAGTTCAAGACCAGCCTGGTCTATAGAGTAGGTTTCAAAATAGCAAGGGCAACACAGAGAAACTCTGTCTCAGAAAACCAAAAAGAAAAGAAAAAGAAAATTAGGCAAGGACAGTGAGTACTACTAATTCTGTAGTCTTAACACTACTGTCTTTACTGTCTGTCTTTTATTAAGACCTTTGTCTTCTACACTCCAATAACAGTGAGAATTGAACTAAGGATGTCCATCTTCTTGGTTTTTTACAGAGTTATAAGAACTTGAGTGAGGTTGAATTACATAGCAATAGGTAATTGTTTGATGGAGGGAATTTCAAGAGAGTATTAGTTTATTTTCTCATATTCTCTAAGAAAAACAAGTTAAATGCAGATATATAATTAACTCACAGTTTCTAAGAGGTACAGCATAGCATAATAGTGCATCATGAGGTAAAGAGATGAAAACTGTAGTTACAATGGATCCCTCTTTCCTTTCCTTTCTTACTCAGTTCATTACTGTAGACCATGCTATTGTGACACTGCTTTTCAGACACTGCTATTATCGTCTCAAATAATTCTTTTTTCTAGAACAATACCTTTATTGATTATTTGGAAATTTAACGCAATTCATTGCAATCAAATTTGTTTCCCTTTACTCCTAGGTTCAACCTCCTACTCTTGTGTTTTCCCCAAGAAAGGAAATAATATAACAAGTCCAAATTGTGTTCCTAATATACTCTTGGGACATGGTGAAACTCCCAGTTGCCACCCCCTTAAAGGAAACTGGATCCTTACCCGCCCACACCTCATTCTGCCATAAACCACCAACTGTGAAAAGCTTCACTTCAGTGTCTTTTTACAATACTAAAAGCCTCTTTTCAATGGCTTCCCATCTATATAATTTCTTTTGTGGGGGTTGTCAGAGAAGCTTTCAACATCTTCCGTTCTCAGTTATGAGTTTGCAGTCATCAATGGCACTGCAAAAGAAGCTTTGATGTCCATAGCAACCAGCTGAAGAATGAATCATAGACTTCTGTATGGTTTCTGACATCAGCACAGGCCATGGATATCCACATGGTCTCCTGCTGCAGCACAGAACATAGACTTCAACATTTTAATTCTATCTGGAAAGATTTTCAAAATCTGTCAAAATTTTGTCTCTTAAGTGATTTCAAATTTAGTCAAGTTGATAATGAGAGTTAGTCATAATATTCTCTTCTTTAAGCCCCTCCTGTTGATTTCCTGAGTATAGTAGCCACATATTGTAGAAAGTTCTATATATTATAAATATGTATTTATAAAATACTATAAATTTTATATGTATTTATAAAATATTTATAATATTTATAAAATATTATAAATACATAATTATGAACATAAATACAAAGAAGAGGAAACCTGTCAAGTCAAGAAGGTATGTAAGTAATAACTTGAGGTAACTCAAGCGCAAATCCAACCACCCAACCACTCCCTGACCCCACACACAAAATACACAGAGGACAAGAACAAAAAGTTTTGTGCCCAGATTACTATTCATTTACTCTATAAAAGGAATGCTACTCTTACAAAAATAACATTTACAGGTCTTGGACAGACTGAGGGGCCACTGGCAGTGGCACCAGAATTTATTCCCACTGCTTGTACTGGCTTTTTGGGAACCTATACTCTTTGGAGGGATACCTTGCTCAGCCTAGATATAGTAGGGATGGCCTTGGACCTTCCCCAATAATGTGCCTTACCTTCTCTGAGGAGTGGATGGCGGAGGACTGGGGGTGAGGGAGGTAAGTGGAAGGAATGGGAGGAGGGGAGGGAGTGGGAACTTGGATTGGGTATGTATAGTGAAATTTAAAATTTAAGCAATTTTTATAATCAAAATTTAAAAAATAATATTATGCTATCTATTTGCAATGTCCCCAAATTCAAGGGAGGGAAAATAGGGCAGGTATTCCCTTTCTACCTGAGCTATCCACTGAAAATTTTTCTCTCACAATGACAAGTTTAGTCATTTACCACTGAGCACACACACACACACACACACACACACGCAAACACACACACACATACATACAAACACATACAATGTCTTATGTAACCTGAAAACAGCACTAATCTATGTATAGAGAAATATGAAATTAGAGAGAAATTGTGTACTATGTCAGTTTAGCTAAATGACAGCAGTAAGTTCATTCTTGAGGCCCTGATCTCCTTTACCGTGGACTGTTAGTCAATTTTGCTTTAACAGACATGCCTTTCCACCTCTGTAGTAAATCATAAATATAATCAGACACTGTACAGATATAAACTTCTTATATTCTTGGGTTGGAGAGATGGCTCAGAGGTTAAGAGCATTGCCTGCTCTTCCAAAGGTCATGAGTTCAATTCCCAGCAAACACATGGTGGCTCACAACCATCTGTAATGGGGTCTGGTGCCCTCTTCTGGCCTGCAGACATACACACAAACAGAATATTGTATACATAATAAATAAATTTAAAAAAAACTTCTTATATTCTTGTAATGTTCTTATTTTAATACCCTCAATTTCAAACACTCTCTTTTGTTTTTGATGTTTCGAGACAGGGTTTCTCAGGAGCTATGGAGCCAGTCCTGGAACTCGCTCCTGCAGACCAGGCTGCCCTCAGACTAACAGAGCACCACCTGCCTCGGTCTCTCAGAGCGGAGATAAAAAGCATGCACCACCGTTGGAAAACAGAACAAAAAAACCCAAAAACACTCTTAAGAAAAGAGGAAAGGGCTATTGTTTTTCAATTTGTCCCATTACAAAACTTTAAAAATTTAAAAAATTATTAAATGCATGCAATTTAAACTTTATATAGACTGGAAAATTGTTCCACTTTACTTTTTTTTTTACTGAAACGCTATATCTTATTCCATGTTTAGTATGATAATGAGTGTTCCATAAATTGTAAAACAAAGCATAATGATGAAAAGCTGCCTTCATATACTTGCACAATGGACAAAATTAGAATTCAGTTTCTTTCCTTAGACATATGCTTCTTGGGCTGAGAACATGGCTCAGCATATGCAAGTTTAAGTTCAGCAGTTTGGATTCCTAGAATTCACCACATGAAAAACAAAGCCAGATGAGCATGGAAGCCTCCTTATAACCACCGCGCTTAGGAGGCCGAGATAGAAGGTTGCTGGAGTTGGACGGCCAGCCAGACTCACGCACTGGAATTATCCACTTCAGTAATAGGTAGAGTAGAAAGGGGGTATAGGGAGATTTCCCACATCAACCTCTGGCCTGCCCAGTATATAAACATTTTCTGCACCAGCGCATCTGCATAAATGCACTTTCAATTGTGCATGCATTACTGTACACATATGATAACTATACACGATAAAAGTGGAAAAATGTGCTTACTTACTATGAGTTATATGGAAAATAATGATGATTCTTTCAGCCCCTGCTCCTGCCACCATAGCTTCCCCATGATAATGTACTATATCATTATTCCAGATGCTCAAGGAAGTGTTTCCTTCCTTGGGTTACTTTTGCCAGATAGATTGCCATAGTAAAGAGGAATGTAATGAATACAGATTCCAAATAATTTTTAAAAATTAGAGTTGGCAGTGTTCAATTTTCAAAAATGAACAAAAGCTAGTCAAGAGACAGAATCTGTGAAAGCAGAGAGTAATCATATGTTAACTAGCATGGTGCTCGGAGAACAATCTCAGGTTCATTTAATAAATTGCAACTTTTTAATTGTTTTAGTTACTTTCATGCTTAGTTCATCATTTTTGGGGGAAAAAAAAGTCCTGCACATATTGTAAAATTTTTGTGCATATGTTACCAGCTCTTCTTTGGCTGTTTCTATCACCACTAATTAACATTTTTAATTAAGACAAAAAACACTGTTAGCATAATACATGAAAAACTGGAGCAGGTGCTCAGGGTAATAATTTGTATAAATAGCTATTGCCCTACACTAGCATCTAAATTATAATCATTAACTAGCTTTTTAGTGCATGAAAGTGAAATTCAGCCTTTTATTTAATTTAAGAAGGTAGTAGAGAAAAGCACAAAAAATAAATGCAGACACCACAAAATTCCATATCATCTTACTGGTTGCTTCATTTAAAACTTGCCTCTCTTTGGAACTCATCCTTAGGTTTCTGATATACCTAGTTTTGGTTCTAACCATGATTAAAATATCAAACATTAAGTCCTTCCTAGAGAGTAGACCTTAAATCCAGTCATGGGTGCAATTAGTGACCCCCTTAACTACCCATTGACAGTGCTATTATACCTGTTGGCAAAAGTTTCTTTGCAGGATACCACAGGGAATTAAATAATTTTTGTTTTTCTCGCTATCAGCCTGCATAACACCTTTCAGCATTCAGAAAGCAAACCAACAGGGAAAGAATTTCTTGTTTAGCTTAAGGTCCTATAAAAAAAGTTGAGGGATAACACATTTGTTAAGATCACTTGCTTTTCTTGCAACTTGCTAGGGTAAAGTTTCTATCGTTCACAATGGAGCTCACAACCCCATTGTCTTATGCACTCTTCTGGTCTTCATAGACAACAGATATTCACAGGGTGCATATATGCATGCAGGAAAATACTCATATTTTAAAAAAAGCAACAACATTAAACTACAAAAAATATAGTTGTTAAGGAAGAAAGTCTGCATAGAAACAAACTAATTTATAGGAAATGGCTTGAGATCCACCATTGTTAGTTCAGGAACTATTAACTGCAACTGACTTTTGGGGAAGAGATAGCAAATTACTTTAATGCTTGGCTACTAGTTGGCCAGGCCTCAGTAGATAACCTCACATCCATATGCATACGGGCAAAATTAACTGAAGGATCATGAATTGAAAATGTTAAAAAGAGGAGTTTAAGAAGAAAATATATTAACAGAAGGCTGAAAATAAAAATTGGGGGTGGATTTGATCAAGTTATATTGTAAGTAACTTTGAAATTTCATTGAGCAAGAAAAAATACCTCTCTTCCCTTTATGATCTATGACTAACCTTATGTTTCTTCTCAACTTGATCTTGAGAAAAGTTCACAAATTATTTTATTGTAATTATCTGGGCATATTCCTGCTAGTTGAGGGATGAGCTGTTAACAGCACCACATGTTGCATTCCATTGGGAATATATTCACTGAAGGAAAATAAGTTAATAAATGCTCATTTCTATTTTATTTCATTATTAAACTAATTGTTCTATTTTTAATATGCCCCAACCACAGGTTCCCCTCACCGCTACTCCTCCCATTTTCCTGCACCCCACCTCATATCACCCCAAATCCATTCCTCCTCAATTTTTCTTCACCAATAACCAGACCTCCTAGGAATAACCAAATATGGTAAGACTAGGCACAAAGGTTCATATCAAGGCTGGGTGAGGGCACCCACTAGGAAGAAAAGGGTCTCAAGAGCAGAAGCATGAGACTCATTTCGAAAGGGAGTTAACTACATGGAATCTATATCACCAGTATGTTGCTAACATTACTACCTCCTCTTGGTTAGTATTTAGAGATATTGTGACTTTGCTTCAACACATCTTATTAGAATAAAAGTACATGTACAGGAGCAGACAGGTGACAAGTGTCAAGCCTGGATGCTCCACAAATGGGCACTAACACTGTAAAAGTATTTTAATAAATGAACGGTAATACACAGTGGTCTAAGCAATATTATACCTATCTTATGCCATACTTAAATTATAATGCATTACGTTTTCTTGCTTATATAAATAAAAATGATTAGTGTTTATTAGATTTGCTCAAAGGTATATATTTATTTAACAAACAAAAATTTTCCACTGCAAATAGATACGTTTGTGGAGAAGGAAGAGAAAGAGAGAGATTAAATCTATAAGATTTCTTGAGACAAGTATTCACTCATGACCAAAACTCTATTTAAAACTGCTATAAAATAATAATCCTCCTTTTGGTTCATTTTCATGTGGCTGTCTTCAAGCTTCAGAAATACTGCATTTGGATGATGAGTTAGAATTATTGAAAACAGTAAAATCATGACAAGCTTTGTAGATTCTGCGGGAGACTTTGCAGGAGGTGGTTCAGCTTTGCTTCTAACCTCCCTCCAAAGGAGGAATTATCCATCACCAAATATTTCTGAGTTTTGACAAGTTCGATGATATCTAGTCTCGCCCCATAAAAGGAAATTCAGTATGAATTCCCCAAGGTGACGCATATTTTTCTATATTCTAGTTTTATTTTTATCAATTAAAATCACACCATAGTTTCCAGAAGATACTAACAGGTTCCTGGTTAAAACCTCTAACAATTTGCCTTTTCTAATCTGTACTTTCCTTCATGCTGTCTTAGAAGAGCTTCATTTAATTAATTAAAGAAATGCAACCATCAATAAAGACTTGCAAATGATAGTTAACCAAAACATGCATTACTTATTATTTATTTACTTTGCTCTCTCATTCAGTTAAGGTTAAGAGAGAGGTATTTTAAAGTCATTGGAAATCTATTCATAATTCTCTGATTTGACAAGAAGTCAGGAATCATATTCCTAAAGCTTGGCATAATATATATAATTTCAACAAAAATTTTACCTTCTTTTAGAACTCTCCTTTTGACATTAAAATCATTCATTACAAGGATGCATGCTGTGAAACCATTACATAAAACAGTACATTTATATGGTTACACATCATATAGCAGGACCATATTCTCACTAAATCCTGCTCTTAATTACCATTCCTTAGGTTGTATGCAAAATGCTTTACTTGAGTATCAAATTTAAATACTTTGTGTTCTTGGCATCTTTTTACTAACATATATATATATATATATATATATTCATTAAAAATATATATATTCATTAAAAATAACTTCCTATGTGTTGTTCACTCTGTGGAAGGATACAGAGTCCTTTGCATGTTTTTATACATGGAAGAGCCAGAGATGAGTCAAATGGTACAGCTGTTTTCAGTTTTTAGGACAATTCTGCATTAATTTCCTCAGTAGTTGAACTAGTTTACATTACCACAGTCATGGTTTAATGTCATTTTTATCCATATACTTGCCAGCATTTTTTTTCATTCTTTTTTTGATATTGGCGACTAAGAGATCAGTGGAATCCCAAGCAGCCTTTATTACTTTTATCTGATGACTATAGGTAGGGAAGTGTTTCAAAGAATTGGGGTTGATGATTTATATTTCTTCTTTTAGTAACTGTATGTTTAGATCATTTATTTATGAACAATTTGGATGTTTGGTGTTGAGTTTATACATTTATTTATTTTAAATATTAACCCTTGGCTGAATAATAGCTGGTCAATATTTTCTCCCAATTTGTTAATAATTTCTTTCAAAAAGACAATTGTGCATTAATGTTACTACTGTTCTGTTCATAATATCAAGGAAATAAAATTAACCTAGACATTGCTCAACAGATGTATTAATAATAAAAATGGGACTTATCTATTCAATGAGATTTTATTCAGCCAAAAATAAAAATGCAATTTTGGAATTTAAAGTAAAATGGATGATACTGAAAAACATTACTTTAAAAGAAGTAAGTCAGGTAGGAAAACCCCATACTGTGCATTCTCTTTACATGTAGGTCCCATCCTCTGTTAGTGTATCCGGGTGGGAGTAAACATTAACAAAGGCCAAGAAATGAAAAAAGGGCCCTCAGCTTGGAAGAAAAGAGACTTCAAGAGAGAGATTGGCAGGGATAAAGAAAACAATGTAAGGATAAACACTGCAGGAGAAAGTATGTAGTGGGGAAAGGCAACTGGGAGATGTGAAGAGACAGCAGAGGGGGAGGTATCCACCAAAATCATTATTAAAAAAATCACGAGAAGGGGAGGGAGGAGGGGTGGGGGGGTAGTGGGAGGGGACCGGGAGAAGGGGAAGAAAGGAAAAAAAATTATTTCTTTATTTATGTTCTTGAATGGAAAAAATAAAACAAAACAATGTATGGAAAAAAATTTACTTATATTCATTATATTGTATTTAACATCATCAAATGAAAATAAAGAGAGGCATTAATTTAAAAAAAATCACATATGAAAACTTGTCATTTGGAAAGATAATATACAAATAAAAATAATAAAAACTATTTCAAAAGCACACATGCAGTAGCAGAGAGAATATTTTTCTTTTTTTTTTCATTCCAGGAGAAAATTTAATTTGAAATTCTATTGATAATTTTGAGTAGCTAAATACAAAAACACTAGCAATATCAAATGATTCACTGGAATATGACCACCACATTTCCTTTTTTTATAAAAAAAAATTTATTTTACATACTAATCCCAGTTCTCTCTCCCTACCCTCCTCCTGCTCCCCCACCTTCCCCCACCTTCCCCCACCTCACCCCATCAACTCCTCAGGGAGGGTAATGCCTCCAATGAGAAATCAACAATGTATGTCACATCACATTGAGGCAGGATCAAGGACC
This sequence comes from Ondatra zibethicus, assembly GCA_004026605.1. Lineage (NCBI taxonomy): Eukaryota > Metazoa > Chordata > Mammalia > Rodentia > Cricetidae > Ondatra > Ondatra zibethicus. The sequence goes on along the minus strand of PVIU01005547.1, from coordinate 64,000 downwards.
TCCCATCTGTATCTCGGCAGAACAAGGTATCCCTTCATAGAAAATGAGCTCCAGAAAGCAAGTTCATATCCTAGGGATAAATACTGGTCCCACTGCCAGTAGCCCCACAAACTCCCCAAGCCACACAACTGTCACCCATATTCAGAGGGCCTAGTTAGGTCCCATGCAGGTTCCATTGCTGTCAGTACAGATTCACTGAGCTCCCACAAGCTCTAGTCAGCTGGGTTTCCCCATCATGGTCTTGACCACTTTGCTCATATCATCACTCCTCCCTCTCTTTGACTGGACCCCAGTAGCCTGGCCCAGTAACAACAATTAAACAACCTGGGAAAAATATGATGGTGGGAAAGTCAGTGTGTCAAGCTTCAGAAAATAATGGTCTAATGAAGTGTATTAACTCTACTACATTAGTAGTACTACAGTAGTACAATACTACCCTCTTATTAACTAGAGCTACAGTGATTAAAAGAGCCTCGTATTGGTATGAAAATAGACTGGAGCACCAAAGGAATCAAATTGAAGACCTGAAAATCAATCCATACAAGTACAAGCATCTCATTTTTTTTACAATGAAGCTAAAAATATAAAATGGAAAGAAGAAAGCAACTCAGAAAACCCTGTTAGGGTAACTGGATATCAACATGTAGAAGAATTCAAATATGTCCATAGCTATCATCAAGCACAAAATTCAAGTCCAAGTGGACCAAAGACCTCAACATAAAACCAACTACACTGAACCTCATAGAAGAGAAAGTTTGAAGTACACTTGAATGCACTGGCACAGGAGTCCACTTCCTAAATATACCTCTAGTAGCACAGACACTGAGAGCAACAATTGATAAATGGGACCTCCTGAAACTGAGAAGCTTCTGTAAAACAAAGGACACGGTCAACAAGACAAAATGGCATCCTACAGATTGAGAAAAGATCTTTGACAATCCCACATCTGAGAGAGGGCTGATCTCCAAAACATATAAAGAAGACAAGAAGCTTGACATCAAAGAACAAATAATCCAGTAAAACAAAACAAAACAAAAAACCCAAAAGAACAAAAAAACAAACAAGACAAAACAAAACAAACAAACAAAAAAAAAAAACGGGAAAACGGGGGTATACAGATCTGAGCAGAGAACTCCCAGAAGAAAAATCTCAAATGGCTGAAAGAAACTTTAAGAAATGTTCAACACCCTTAGTCATCAGAGAAATGCAAATCAAAACCACTTTGAGATTCCATCTTATACCTCCAGAGAGTAGAAGATGAAAAACACTGATGACAGCTTATCCTGGAGAGGATGTGCAGTAACACTCCTCCATTGCTTGTGGGGGTGCAAACTTGTCTAGCCACTTTGGAAATTAGTATGGTGGCTTCTCAGAAAATTAGGAATCAATCTACCTCAAGACCAGGCAATACCCCTTTTGGTTATACAAAATGGATGCTCAATCATACTACAAGGACTTTTGTTCAACTATGTTCATAATACCATTATTTGTAATAGCCAGAAAGTGGAAACAACTGAGAAGTCCCTCAACTGAAGAATGGATAAAGAAAATGTAGTACATTTACACAATAGAGTACTACACAGAACTAAAAACATAATGACATCATGAAATGTGCAGGCAAATGGATAGATCTAGAAAAAAACATATTGAGTGAGGTAAGCTGGATGCAGAAAGACAAATATAAAATGTGCACACTCATAGCTGTCTTTAGACATAAAGCAAAGAAAAGCTATAGGCCGCATCACTAGAGAACCTATACAATAAAGAGGACCCTAACCTAAGAGAGACATACATAATTCTATGTAGTAAGTAGAAAAAGATGTGATCTCCTTAGTAAATTGGGAGCATGGGGATCATGGTAGAGGGCAGAAAGAAAAGGGGAGAAAGAGAGGGAAGCAGAAGAAATCACATAGCTGAATAGAAATTATGAAAACTAAGCTAGCACATACAAAAAAACACCAAATAATTTGAAAAAATATAAACTTATCTCAAAAAGCTACTACTATCACGATCTATAGTAGGTATGTGGAGCAGACAACTAGAGAATTTTATTTAAGATGCTAAATTTTGAATTAGCCATATCAGTTTTGGTGAAATTTAATTAAATGCTGTTGAGATTTCCAATGGCTTTCTTCCCTAACAAACAAAGCATCTAGTTCATGAAGTTTCCATAAAACAAAAATAAACACTCTAGAGAGTAAGTGTGATTATGTTTCTTGCTCTATCTACTAATGAATTATGATCATAGAGAGATTTGGTTGATTCAGACAGTTTCCTCAACTTAACGTATTTAGAAGAGTTCACTATTTATCAAGATAACAGTATAAGTATTATAATACCTATATATAAATTATTATATTTACATATATCATATATATAAATATATTTATATATCCCTTTAAACAAAATTGGTTTGAGACCAAAATTTTATACTCACAGTCACATTGGGAACTCCATTTACACATTGTGCACAACTTACCCTTCATATTCTAGAGAATTATTCTCCTCACTTGTCTGACAAGATACTATTAGCTAGTGAACAACAGTAACTACTTCTTTCATAATGTTATTTTATATATTTAACCATAATTGTAGCTTAGCTTTGTTAATTCAAGACAAACAACATCTGGACAAAGACGAAACTCTGTACATGTGACTGAGTGCACACATGTTCAGAGCCATATCCAGTGTACACTAGGAGTTGATAAAACCACGTCATTTGTGAACTGGGGTGCAGCTCAGTGCTAGAGCACTTTCTTTTTTTGCAGGAACCTTTGGTTTTACCATCAGAACTGGGAAGAGGACAATCTCATGGGAACTGATGTAATGGCATTAAACTTTACTTTTATGAATGAATTGAATGAGAATCTTGAAAATGTCTTTATTGTGTATAAAAATACTTTATATTAAACATGGATTCAGGAAGAGATAAATGTTTGTATCCTCTCAAAATGTCAAAATAGTCAAAATGAATAATAGTGGTGCTTTCAGGAAGAAATTAATCAACCATAAAATAGATATTCATACAAATGCATCTTTGTTTTCAGTTATTTTCTGCTTTAGGTCTAAAGAGTTAAAATAATTAAACCACAGTTCAAGTGAAAATATTTTGCACTTTTCTAGGAACAAGATCTAAATAAATTTTGTATTTACTAGGAAAATAGTATGGCATGTAAATAAATATTAAAGGCTTGGTATATCATGGAACATTCTCCTAACTTCTTTCTCAGGTGTTTCATGAGTAACATACCTTTGCAAATTTGATCACTGTCACAGAATGCAAAAGAAGATAAGAATCCTTTGACCATCGACCTTCCCAGTAAGACAGGAACTTTTCACTGTTTCAGAAATCGCCTTGTGTATTTGTTTTTATACTTAAAAGCTGTCATCAGATGGCTGTTGACTAGACAGTTGATTTTGCTTCAAATCATAAATCTGCCACTGTCAGCCCTATTGTTTGCTGTCTGACATTCTCCTCGACTAATAATGTCTGCAAAGAATAAGAAGTTGGAGGGGAATGTTCCCTGCAAACCCCCTCCATAGCACATTTGTCAACTTCATGTTTTTAACTCCTGGTAGCTACTGTGGGGAAATTTCTGATCCATTCTCATTTGAGAGTCCTCATTGTATCAACCTTGCAGAGTGCAGTGTTATCTGATGCTATTTCATGCTGAGATGAAACACTGACTCTATCAGTAGGGATAACTGCTGAGAAGAACAAAAGAATTGCATATATCTAACAGTCCCAAATTTTCACTCTGCTTGTGCTGAGCTAGAAGATTTACTTATATCCCAAAAGGATTCTTTCATAATGTAATGGTTCCTATAAACTTTGAGACATGCAAGGGAAGCAAGAATTCAACCACGAGTTTCATAATGACAAATTTTACAATGTGATCTTATTTCTGTCACTATTTCCGATAAGGTCATCATTTTGCCTATGAAACAATGTTGTCCTTGAGGACATTGATCTACAAATTAAAATTTAAGAGTTTAATTTCTAAAGATGACTAGAACATATAATCTTGTAAATGTGATTAAGAATAGTGTAGGTGGGAGGAAAATTTCACAACTATGACCTAATAAAAGAATTCAGAGGATTTAACAACCTATAGCTTTAAATATTTGTTACAATGTAGTTTTTGACAATGTTTACAATTAGAAACTCAGTTTATTCTTTATTCTTGGTCAGATAACCTTCATTCATGCAGTAGGCACAAATCAAAGTAGAGTTGCATAATTAACTAACGTGGTAAGAATAAGAGACTTATCAAGCAGGAGGCAATGTAGAAAATTAGTGTAGTTAAGCTCCCTAATATCAACTAGAGTGACGTTAGCGAAATCTCCTAGTAATGGGGGAACAGACACAGAAGTCGCCATTCTCTATAACCAGGCAAAGCTCCCAGCAATGGGACTGGAACATCAACCACCCACAAAACCATTGATCTAAAATTTGTCCTGCCTGCGAGATATGTTAGGATTTAAAGGAGGCACAGAATTTGTAACAGTGGCCAACCCGTAACCAGTATAACCTGAGGACCACTCCACAAAAGAGACCCCATCCATGCCTGACACTGCCTGATGGCGCGGAACCAGATGCAGGATAGCCCAGAGAACCAGCATAGAACTAAACCTACTGGCAAAAGCAAAACAAGATAAAAATCACTGAAATGACTTTTATGTTTTCCTCCAATACTCTTAATTGGGTTATATTCCTGTCTAACCCAATTGTTATCAGAGAACCGTTATCAGCAACTGGTGGGAGCAGATTCAGACCCAAACAATAGGCAGAGTTAGGGTCACATATAGAAGAGGGGAGGAAGGATTATAGGAGCCAGACAGGTCAGGACAGTAAGAGAACACCATCCAAATCAGCTAAGTAGGGATCATAGGGTCTCAAAGTGATTGATAGGATAATCCTAACAGGAGCCCTGTATCTGTCTAAACTAAGTTCTCTGCGAATACTTCATGTTTTTTTTGTTGTTGTCGTTATTGTTTTGTTTGTTTTAGCATAGTGCTCTTTGTGAATGCCCATGAGTGGCAGTAATGGTGTCTCTGACTTGTTTGCCTGCTCTTGTGATCCCTTTCACCCTAGTGGGTTGCTTCATCCAGCTTTGATATGAGGATTTGTGCCTACTATTGTTGTAACATTTTGTACCATGTTCAGTTGCTATTCCTGGGAGGCTTGTCTGTTCTTCTTTTTAAAGGCAAAAGAGGAGGAGTTGATCTGGGAGGGGAGAAGTCTGGGGAAGGTGCTGGGAGGAAAAGTGGGAGATGTAAACTGCTGTCGGGATGTCATGTATATGATAATAATAATGATGATAATAGTAAATAGCAATGATAATAATAATAAAAGAATAAGAGACAATGTGTTTGTTCATCTTTTATTAGCATGTCTATATGAATTTAAACATCATCAAATCTCAGGGAACATTGTGGAAGAGGAGGAGAGAAAGTCAGAGTGAGAGGATGGAAAGGAGTTATGTGTAATGCTGACTTTACGTATTGACATGACTAAAGAAGCTGCAGAAAAAGCCCACCAAGACTGATGGAGTTGTTGATCTCCAGACCCATGCAATACTCAGGACCATCAGTAGTTGATAGTTCCCAAGGAAGAGAGAAAATCATTTGTGGCTGTCATCTAATTCCTTCTTGCTTTCAAATACTGATATAATTATACTTCATAGCTTATTAAACAGTTATTTGTGTGGTATACAAACAATTTATTGATATGTTAATTTATAATAAATGTAAAATGTATATAATGCAACAGCACATTTCTTTTGAGTTATATTTATATTAAATTTCCATTTTCCATAATTCATTGCATGAATTCTTCCTGAGTAAGAAATATCATATGAGCTTTATTTATTATGTAGGCAAAAATGAAAAATTGTATGCTTCGTCCACAAAGAATACTACATTAGTATTTCTGACTTTACAATACATTTTAATTCATTATTAGATCTTTATACTTAATTTGTACTTAACTTTTACCAATTTGTTAACCATCAATAACAAATATTTTCACAAATGTGATCACACACATTAAAATAATCACTGTATTGAATGTTATAACTTTCTTATTTTAATACACAGTAAATTCCCAATAAAATAGAAAATGTTATCCAATATAGTTCTAAAATTGACTCATCAAATATTTTAGAAGCATGTAGAATATCAAAAACAAACTTGGTGGTCAATGCTTTAAAATCCCTCAACTATGAAACATTTCACCACAATTCAGAGTAGAAATAAGGAGAAATTAAGATATTTTATTAAGATTTTTTCTTAAAAAATCCAATACATTCTTTTAATACTGTTTATGTCATCCATTTTGGGGACATAGTGAACATTTCAAAGCCACTTTCATACTGATTTGTTAATTTGTGAAACATATCCCTATGCACTGCTGTAATTTTTTTTCTCTGTTTATTTGTGGGCATTTAAAAATATCCTTTTTATTAAACATAGATTCTTTTCTCATGCATTATAATTTGAACTTAGTTTCCCTTCCTCCCATTTCCTCTCCACCTCCTCTACCATTTGGTTGGTTCCACTCCAATTTGGTCTCTCATTTAAATAGAACAGTCTTCTAAGACATAAAAACAAAACATAACAAAATAAAATTTAATAAGAAATTTTACTGAAAACTGTAGTATTTAGGTAGAGCACCTGATGGAGATTCCTGTCAGCCCTGTGATTGCTGATTCTATCTCTGTCAGTTCATATGAGCTTGGCTGTTGTTACAGCAGGCCTTGTTCTCCTTGAGTCCTCAGTTCCCTCTGTGTCCTGCCACCACTTCCATGGGATTCCCTGGTCTCTGCGGGGATGGATTTCATGGAGACATTGCATTTAGCTATGTATTCTTAGGTCTCCTTCTCTCTGCAATGTCTGTGTGTGGGTTTCTGCATCTGTTCCTGTCTGCTACAGGAAAATGCTTCTCTAATGATGTCTGAATAAGCAACCAATCTATAAGTATAGTAGAGCATAATTAGGAGACACCTTATTGTTACTTTTTTTTGACCATTAGTATTGATTTTATCCCAGGTCTATGGGACATCTATTCTCTGCTTCTTAGTCATTCAAACTGTGTGCCACAATTATCCAAGCATATTTTTCAGGCAAGACAGATTGTAGATCATAGGTTTTGTGATTGTGTTGGTGTTGATGTTTCTCACTAGGTAACCTTCAGAATACTAGAACATGGTGAATCAGGATCTGTGTAGAGGCCTACCGGACCTCTCTATGTTCAATGAGTTGTGTTGGTATTGCCTTCAGCAATGGGGCTTTACTGCCACTTTGTGGAGAGGAAATATTGTCTTGGAAACAGCTTGAGTTGTTTGGGGATTACCATGGAACCCTTTTGTCCAATAACTCTGTACGTATGGATCCAGATCCACTTTATTTGGTGACAAGATATGGCAAGTTTGGGTTTTTTAACACCGCTTCTAGGACATATCTGCTTACTTATGGTAAGACAGTGATGAGAAAATTTGGATTCTTTTTCCAAATAACTATGTGGGAAGATTAATACTGAACTGGTTAGAGAAATGTTGATTTCTTGGGCAAGACTCATAAAGTACTCTATCACCAAAATAGTAGCAAAGAATAAACAGTTGAAACCATTTCTTTACTAAATTGTAAACTCCTTTACTAAATTTAGTAAATTTTTTTTATGAAAGAAAGGCCATTCCAAGGGGGTTCCTGAACTATTAGAACTAGAATGTTTGCTGTCCTACCAAAGAAAAGAAGTCACTAAAAGCTGATAATTAAAAAAATAATAATACCCTTTATCATTGCATTGAGGTCATCTCATTTCATCTTCTATGCAGATGTATCACCCCTGAAAAAACCTAAGTTAAAAGCCACTTAACTTTTCCAAACTCCTTTAAGTAAACTTTTTGACAGAGCAAAAAAATAGAATGAGAAAATTTTCTCTATCCTCAGCCTACCTAAAATATGCTTCAATACTATTTTCTCCAAAGTAATTTTGGTTATCCCTATAAGGGAAACAGATATTGCTATCTTATGCTCCTATTATACTTTTCTCTATTGAAAAGTATATTATTGTACAGCTTTTAAATTAATTTCTAATGGATTTCTATTACCAGAAATTTTTATTTATAACATATATAAAATCATAGAACCTGTGTATAATGAAGTAAAAAGTGATGCTTTTTAAAAAAATACTTTTATTGTTATATGTGTAACCCTGTGTCAATTATTGAACTATTAATGTTTGATGGAGGGAACACAAGTAGATGAATGTGTTGTATTTGTAAATATACAGCTTGAACAAATATATTAAAGTAACAGTCATTACCATTTTCTTTTTTTCCCCATATTCTTTTATTTTTTCCATTAAAAAAAATTTACATTTTCTCCCCTTCTCCCAGTCCCCTCCCGCTCCCCCCCCCGCCCGCTGCTTCAATAAAAGAGGGCATGGTGCCCAGCCCTGTGGGAAGTCCAAGGCCCTCCCCCCTCCATCCTGTCCTAGGAAGGTGTGCATACAAATCGACTAGGTTCCCAAAAAGATAATACATGCAGAGGAGATAGGTCTTAGTGATCACATCCATAGAAATTTCGTTCGATGGATGGAGATAGAGACAGAGACCCACATTCACACCAGAGCAATGGATTGAGCTCCCAAGGTCCAGTCGAAGAGCAGAAGGTGGGAGAAGATGAACAAGGAAGTTAGGACGTGAGGGGCTGGACCACCCACTGAGACAGTGTGCCTGATCTGATGGGAGCTCACCAAATCCAGCTGGACCGCGACTGAATGAGCATATGATCAAACTGAACTCTCTAAATGTGGCTGCCAATGAGGGCAGAATGAGAAGTCATCAACAATGACACTAAGACCTATCTCATTACCATTTTCTATTATGTTTTTAGATTATTACTTTCTGAAAGGGAAATACAGTTTTAAAATAATTCTAGAAATGCAATCTGAAAATCAGTGTGACCTCAAAGAACAGTTTTACTTATAAAAAAGCAAAAGCAAAAATCCTAACCCTCAGAAAGGGTAAAGCATCCAATAGGGAGTCATCAAAGTCTGACACATCACAAGATAGGCATGTAAAGTGAGAAAAGATCATTTCAAAAACAAATTAATTAATTAAAAAGTCTTAACCCTGAGGTTCAGTGAATATGGCAGAAGAGGAGCAGAAAGCAGTATAAAAATCATAAGACCAAGATGCCTGCTGTAAGACAGAGTCTCCTGATTATAACAGGGGTGATACATCTATAAGATCGAAAAAAATAGCAGGTTAATCTAACCTGAAAAGTTTCTGCACCCCGATAAGAGTATCTGCTGATGTAGTAATCCAAATCAGATCAAATTAAACCAAATTAGAAAAAGTCCAGTTTTAATGGATACCAATGCTCCCAGATGGCTTTCCAGTCCCCAGAGAGGAGCCCAGGAAGGAAGACCTGAAAATCACATATTTGTTCTCTGAGGTGCAGTTTAAATACCCCGTGGGAGTGGTTTTGAGCATCTCTGGGGAGGGGCCATAATTTGCTGGGCTTTCTCAGGGGTGGAGTCTCAACTGAGGCAACTCCCTGGGGAGGTGGCTTGGGATGGAACTTCCACCGGAACATTCCAATCTCTGGATATATGGATGCCAGGGACTGGAGTGACACTTCCACCCTAACAAAAGCCTTCACAATGACCTCACCAGTTGATAGCCAATGTGCATAGGAACAACTTCAGAAAGCTTCAGCTTTAGAAATGATTTCTAATTAAAAACAATTAGAAAACTACAACTAATCAATGGATGCTCAGGGAAGGAGAATTAGTTTTATTCAGGGATAATCTTAATAGGTTATCCAGTGTCAAGTATTGAGCCCCTAATATATACATATGTGCCTATATAGCCCAAACTAAAAGGGCTCAAGATAAGTGTACACAAACTTATCTTTATAAGTGTACACAAACACACATATTAACATTTTAGTAATATTGTTATACATGCGTACACTAATGTTGGCACACATGCACATGTGTTTGTTAGAGGTTAGAGGAGTAGTGGGAAAGTTGGAAACAATCTAAATAATGTAACATAATGTTAAATATTCAAAAACATAAAAATAAAATTTTGCTTTAATTTCTAATTGAATTAGCAAATTTTAAACTAATAACAAAATGAAAATAAAACCAGAACTCCAACCTATACATTTTGACATTAACATTAATTCAAGACACATTCATTAAAATGTTTCTTTTCATTTTCTAAATTATCATCTCATTTAAGCTAAGCATGTCTAGAAACATGACATAGTTTTTCTTACACTAAATAAGAAGTCCAAGATTGCTATGCTGAGATTTTGTTTTCTTAAAGCTTCTAATAATAAAACAAAATTGCAGTTTCACAGCTGTGATGGCTGTTCTGTTTCCATAGAAGAATTAAAAAAAAAATAAAGCAAGGACCGAGAATCCAGCCGTATTTAAATGTTCCCCTTGCCTGATGGCTCAATTATTATTGTTGGTACTAATCATTTCAGTCCTTGGCAAGGCTCATTCATCCTGCAGGAAAGCAAACTTTCCCAGAAATCAAAACACCAAATGTTCTGAACAAAATAATTGGAGGATAAGGGTCCCCTTAGAATCTGAAATTTTCACTTGACAGAACCTTGACAAATGTGAGTGGGTGTTTAATCAAAATGATATTTGTCATGGAACACAGCTCACAATTTGAAGCACAGCAAAGGAAATATTTGATTCCTATGGCATAACTGGAGTTTAAATTCAGGTAGACTATTCCAGCCCTTGAATCCATTTTGCTCTTTAATTCAAAACTCAATGGCTTAAAGTTTCAATTTCTGGGATTTTTCACAGATTTGAAAGCTTGTTTTCCTTCCAAAGGCAAGATTGGTAGAATTGTTTATGAGGCCCATGACGTCACAATACAAATAACTGAATTGAAGAGAAATATAAACTGATGTTTTCTATGTGCTTACCCAATAAAAATTATATTCCAAAATATATATTTTATTAATTTTATACAACACACTTTGGAAAATATTTGGGATGAGAAGGAGAAAAGAATATAAAAATGAAGTTTGACAAAAAAAGAATTTAGGATAAACTATCACTCCTTGGAAAATGTTTATGATTAAGCACGAAGAACTAATGACTAAATTGCTTAGAGGTTCTTGGAGGGGAGCAAGATATTCATATCCCCTGGACTGATGATTGACCCTCCTCTATTCTAGGAAGGTAGTCTTTACAACCAAGCACACAGATTTGTGGTGGCAGGGCAATGCCCATGGAGCACTGATGGAGAAAGAACAATTTCCTAACCAGCCATATCAACAAGGTGATCAATAGGATACCAGATCATGGAGATAAATGGGTGGAAGTTAAGGTAAGGGTCTGGGAGAAAAGGCAGGAAGGGAAAATGCAGTCAGAATGTTATGTATGAGAGAAGAATAAATTTAAAAGAAAAGAAAATCAAAGATCTCTAATTTGAAAAGCAAATATGTGTTCATAGAAAATACCTTGCATATTCACTTTTTGGCAAAACAAGATTATTAATAGTGTTTAAACTCTTACTAATTATTGGCTACAACTTAAAGGAATTCTTTAAAAATAAACAACATATTTCATTATTCACTTTTACAACTTACAGCACATTGAAGAAAGAGTGGTCAATTATTTTAAAAGCCAAGGTAATTGAAAATATTGGATTCTAATTTAAGATGTTTGCATTTATAACTACGTTCTCAAGTGTTTTCTATCAGAGGGAAAAAACACATACCCAAAATTTTGTATGTTTACTCATCTCTTAAATAATATCTGCACAAAATAATTCATCCTTGGTGCATATTTTAGCTTGTACCAACTAGAACCATAATAAATGTATACCTCAAATATCTGAAAAGTATGAAGACCAGCAAGCTTTTTCTAAGTTTTCATTATGGCTTTGCATAACCATCCTAGTCCATAAAAGTTCTGTGTTATCTCTTTTTTTCTTTAACAATAGAACTAACATCATAGTTATAACTATGTGATTTATTTCTGGAATAATTTTTGCATCTGGAAAGTTATTACTTTGTGAGACTCCACCATGCTAAAAACATGAAGCTATATTTCTTTTCTAACATATTATTCATGTATTAACATTAAGAGCAAATTCACCATATATTGTATTATTATATATTATATATACATATATATTATAATATACCTATAATCAATTAGTGTTTGAAATTTATAACTTTATAATTATTGTCTCTATATAGATATTTTCTTTCCACAAATACATGGATACCTAAATATGCATAACAATGTGATAAGTAAATTGGGAATATGAACTAGATGCCACATTTCCTATTGATTGTATCCCAGATTATTTCCATATTAGTTGATATCCGTAATTGAAGAATATGACTTGTACATTCTATATTTCCAATAGCTAACAGTAGCTGAATGTACTTTAATGTAATAAAACCCTTTATATCAAGCCTATTGCTCAGATGACAAGTATTTCAAAACTACACAAAATAAAATGCTTATAATCTGGTGCTCATGTATACTATGAGAAACCATACTTGTATAAATCTCAAATCCACACTGACCCAATTGAAGAGAGTTCTTTGTGTTGTGTGTGGGCAGCCTGACAATGCCATAGGAACTGCCCACGATTTATATTCACCAATACTTATTAGACATTTCTGCCATCTTTAACTTATATTTTTTAGAAGAATAAAAGTGAGACTGAAGTTCTAAATTTATAGCATGTTGGATGAATTTATAGCATGTCTTGCTTGTAACTTTTAGTTAATAGTTGATACAATGAAAATATCCTTTCTTAATATATTTTACATGAATTCTTTGCAAACAATTGTGGCCAACTATAATATAACTTATGTGAATTAAAATCAAATCAATTATGCATGATAATTTGTTTAAACGTTCTATTTTTGACACCATTTTCCTTGTCTTTATATCACAAGATCTTTGAAAATAGTAAACAGTGTGTGATCCATTTGGTATTACTGGCCATCTGCTTCCTATGCTGTAATGTTGGCCAGAAAGTAAGCAAAAATATTGTATATATTGATACAATTGAGTCAAACCCAGCTAAAAATCAGTACTAGCCTTAGTCTTTATTTTAACATGTTATTATATTTAATAAGTAGTCAATGAATGTTTAGTATACAACTTTTCTCTTTGGGTTTCATGGTTTGGAATATGTAAATAAAAAATTGCAATGACCTATACAACTAAGAGAAATAAACTCATGTTTTAACAATGTTCTAGCATGACATGCGAGAGCTGTTCAGCATGGTTCTTTGTTTAGAGTGTCAAAGCTACCATGAATCTATTGATAGTAGACATAATCATTTGGATTCAGAAGTAGGAATAATCTCTTACCAAGGTTGCTCAGGGTTTGGGCAGCTTTTATCTATCTAAAGGTCACTATGAGACTGAAGAGGCTCTTACTGTTATATAATAGCTACTCTAATCTTTACACAGGACCTTTACCCAATATAAAATCTCATGGCATGGCCAGGAGGTATTTCTCTTAAGATCTGTAAAACCATGCTATTTATGATATAAATAAAGAATGTGATCGTTTTCGGGACATAGAAGTAAAATTCCAAAACATGTTTTCCTGGACATATGTGTGTGTATATATACACATAAGTGTGTGTCTACATATGCACAAACAAACTCATATATTGCAATGTTTGTGATAAAAATAGCTTAAATTAGAGAATGTTGTCTAATTAAAATTGTGACATTTTAATTATTTTAAAGCAATATTTGAATATGCAGTGACATATATGCATAAATAACTCTCCCTTTACTGGTAGTGGGAGGTACTCTATTACCTCAGTGGTAATGGAAGTGAATTTATCTGTGATCAACACTACTCTTATTTTACACTAATTATTATATAGTTTTGTAAGTTATGTATCAAATACGGCATGATTCTATTTAATTAGCCAAGAAAAGGACATAATTGGTAGACTTTTTTTCAACCAAAGTCTAGGGTGATATTTTGTTATTGTTTCTTCTTGGGTTAAGCTTTTAAAATGAAATCACTTATGCAATCTCATTCAATAAACAATATTCAATATATTTTCATATATTAGTAATGACCATATAAATTAGGTAGGCAATAGGTGAATAGTAAAATACACTGTATTAAGATTTTAGAAGATTTCCATTGTGTGTATGGACTAGGAAATCTGTAATAATGGTGTGGAACAATGCTCTTGTACACTATAAAGATTTGTCACTCAAATTACTTTAATAAAATGCCAGGTAAGAAGTACAGGCTGAACGACCAGACTAAGGGAATTCTGGGAAGAGAGTTAGTCACCAGCCAGATGTGGAGGCGGGAAGATGAGAATGCATCACTGAAAAAACGTAAAATTCCATGTGACTAAACATAGACAAGAATTATGGATTAGTTTAAGTTGTATGAGCTAGTTAATAATAATCCTGAGTTAAAAGGTCAAATAGTTTATAATTAATATAAGCTTCTGTCTGTTTCACTGGGTCTGAATAGCTGCAAGACTGGGTGGGACAAAAACTTCTGTTTATATAATTTTAAATATTTCCTGCTACCCAAATAGATTCCTGAGTACCTGTCTGTCATATGCTTCACTTTCTCTATAGAACAATGTGATTCATCACTGCTCTGCCAATGAAATTCTTTTCAGTCTATCCTAAACTACTAGATGCATGAGGAATTATGCAATATCTCATAGATATGTGGAGGATATTAATTTAATGTTTCAAAAATGTGTTGCATCAAGAAATGATCATTTTTTTCCACAGAAATTTTGTCAATTAAAGTTAAAATAATTTTGGAAAATAAACTGTTTTAAATGCCTTCCATGATATAAATGAGGCTTAAGAACTGTACATGGTATATCTTTAACTAGCAAAGTAATCACTTAAAGACTAAAATTCAAATTCTAGCATTAAAAACTTGTCAGTGTTACTTAGAATTAAATCATTATGGATACTATCCCAGTCAGGTTGTATAAGCTGTAGATTTGATGTTAAAATGGACATAAATTGCTGTTATCTTATTACAGTCATTTTAGGTCAATTGTCAATTTCAACTCCATGTACTTATTTTTAACTCTCTCAATCGTCTTCTTAATTCTTATGAATTTTTTCTATATTATATATTATATATAAATATTTTATTTGTTCTCTCATCAGATTTTGATAGTTTTTCTGAGTGGGAAATCAGTTAGTCAATTCCTTTGTCTTTGCCTAGTATTCACTTTTATTATTTAACTTCTCTTATGTATAAGTGTGTGCATTATTATATGTGGATATATGAGGTTGAGTCCAAGTACATGGGAGGTTAGAACTGGATCATCTGAGGTGGAGTTGCACAGAGTTATGAGTGGTCTGATTTAGTTGTAGAAAATATAACTCAAGACCTCTGAACAAACATGAAGTGTTCTTAATTGCTGAACCATCTGTCCAATCTCTCTGTGCCTTTTTTTTCTTTCAATCATTTTTCACCTCTTCATACTCATACATAAGGAATATTATTTTTTGTTTTTTTCCCCTCTGATATAAACCAGCTTCCTTGGAGTGTAAGGGTATGTTATGCTAAATCTTGATTCCTGTTTGTTCTGATTTGTAATCTCCTAAAATACTTGTCTCCTCCCACCTAACATTGCCTTTGGCATTTTTCTTTTTCCTTCCTTTTTTTTCCCCCTTCTCAATGTTTTAGTTGGGGTTTCTATTGCAGCAATGAAACACCGTGACTGAAAAGAAAGTTGGGGAGGAAAGGGTTTACTCAGTTTACACTTCCAAAGCACTGTTTAACAATAAAGGACATCAGGATAGAAACTCAAACAGGTCAGGAACCTGAAGGCAGGGCTCATACAGAGGCCATGGAGGGATGTTACGTACTGGCTTGCTTCACATGGCTTTCTCAACCAACTTTCTTAGAGAACTCAGGACCATCACTCTGGGGATGGCACCACCACAATGATTTGGTCCCTCTGCCATCAATCAGTAAATAAAAACATTCCTTAGAGCTGAATTGCATGGAGGTTACTTCTCAGTTGAGCTTGCCTTCTTTCAGAAAACTCTAGTCTGCATGGCAGGTTGGTATAGATTAGCCAGCACACCCAGCAAGTTCAGCTTGTGTTACCCAGCTAGTCTTGCCAGTTTGTTGTTAAACTAAAAGTGATCACATTATTAAAAAATTGTTTCTCCGTCTCTCACAGTTACAAAATGACAATAGTTTCCCAGTAAGTAGTGAGATTTCATGTCAATCTTCCCCGTATGTGCTGGGAAGTTTTCTGGCTGGAGTTTGCATAGATCTGTGGATACAGACACATTCACCGAGAGTTCACAAATACATCAGTGCAATTATGTGTGCAAACCACTTCTTCCTTAGTGTTACTACCTCTACCACTTATAATATGCCTGCCCTGTTTTCCTGAAAAAATTATAAGATCCCTGAGCATTATAGTAAAAAGTTTAATGTGAATATCCCATTTAGGACTAAGGACTCCAAACTCTTCTATTCTCAGCAGGTTGACTAGTTTGGAGGCTCTGTGTTAATATATCAGGGTATAAGGTGTAGAAGATTTTCTGATGAGTGTTGAGAGTTGCTCTGATCTATGGGCATATCAATAAATCGTTAAGAATCATTTTAATATGTCCATTTATTAGGGTATTATAATGATACAGGGCTTTCCCTGGGGCCTATGACTTATTTAGTTATAGGTTATTGACTATTTTGACATTGCTGGGTGTGGGTTTCAAGACATGGACTGGGCCTTAGATCCAGTGAAAAGTGGATCAGCTAGCTCAATAACATTTATGGCTATATTTTACCAGTGGGACTCTTGTTAATCCATTCTTTGTAGCTTGTGGAATTCATACTTAGATGAGATTGAGAATAACGTTTCTCCTACAGCAGCATGCAAAACTTCCAACAGCATGGTGCCAATAGATATGAAACATGTAGGTGAGTTCCAGCTTGATTTCTCCATATTATGTCACTGAAGTAGGAAATAATTTCAATTATAGAGTCTTACATTCAGCTCCTGAAGGCTAGACAAGATTATTGACAATTGCCTATAATGCTTGAGGGTCTATAGGATCAACAACTCAAAAGTAGGTATTCAATTACCAATCCTGGGATTTTTATTTTAAATCATGGGATATCTAGTTTGGTATTATATTCCCTTAGAGAAAAGTAACTATGTTAAAACTCTTATCATGAGTTTTTATATTTTATGAATTATCTATACAAGTAGGTGTCAATACGACTTCTTCAAAAGGCCTATGATGTTAGTTACTCCTCTACATAAACCATCCCCCACCATGCCCTTCCACTTTTTGAAGATGATTTTAATTCCCATTTTCCTTGGATCTGACTTACATTATTATCATTATATTTCAATACTATGATGTGATCAAATGGATTTAAAAACTGGAAAAATATATACTCTACACTTTCAATGTTAAAGCTTCTTTAATCATATCCTTAAACTAAAATAATAAACTGGCCTAGAGTTAATAATTGGGTAGTGAACATTAATACATTTTAAAATTTGTTTATAGTAGAGGACAATTGAAAAACTACAAATTCAGTAAATTATTTTTGAGATATTTCGGTGAATTTTCAGTTATAATCAGATGAATAAAAATTCTGCACATGGATGAAATCTTTGTAAAAAAGTTCTGTTCCTTATAAAACTTTACATCTTTATCTTTACATCAGATTGAAAGTGGGACATAAAAGAATATTTCTAGGGTAGAACATGGAAATAAAAGAAGATACTAGAAGAGGTATAATATCACACTGATTTAGATAACAAGAAATATATTTTATAAGGAGTGTTAACTAGAAAGTTTTAGGTAATATTCAATATTTTGTTAGATTTCTCTCTCCAGTCTACATGTTAGTGTTTATATACTCTTGAGTTTGCTTCTCAGATGTCTGTAACATATAGTTTGTTTTTCAGTGTATTTATTCACAATCCCTAAGCACTTATTTAAATGAATTTAGATAAATTTAAGAGGCATTCTTTTCTATTCAACTTAATAACCATTTTCAGACATTCCCCTGTCATTGTGTCTCATAGTGTTCATTAGTTGGAGCAGAATAAGCCAAATGACATGAATAACCTAAAATTATTGATTTTCAACATCTTTCTATTATAGTAGTCATATGATTAGCTGATGTTTCTGACAGTATGTCAAAATGTATTATTTTACAATATATTTAATTTTCCTGTTTGAAATATTTCCTAATTAATTCACCAAAGGTTTTATTGATCACTTTCTATTGTTAAGTTGTTGTCTTAAGCTAATGCTAAAAAGACAAATGAGAAAATGCTAATAGGTGCATGAGCCAGCTATTCAAATGAGAGACTTGAATTCTTAAAACTGACCTACGTCTGTACGAAAATGGCTGTTACTATGGTTACTTTCAGGGAACTCTTCAAGATTAAAAAGAAAAGCATAAAACAAAGCTTAACAATTTGCCATTTCCACCACTGTTAAATATGTTAATTATTTGTCTTTTTTATGTTTGAGAAAAGAAGCATGCAAATTTAAAGTGTATTCACGTCCTTGAAAGAAAAAAAAAATCAGGGGATAGGACATATTAAGATGCATTGTTAATAGACCAACAGAATTATATGTTAGAAATATATTTCATATCTAGTTAATTCCACATCAGGTCATCCAATAATTATGATCTTATGGTACTACTCTCAGCCTATCTGATTTATCTTTATAATAAAATATAACACAAATTAGCAAAAGAAGCAATTGGTTCAGTGTCCTTTTGTTTTGTAACAAAAGGATAGCTATTTAATTTCTTAAAATATAAAATATTATGCTCATTTTATATGAGTTTGTATTTGTGTTTGTGTGTGTGAGTGTGTGTGTGTGTGCATGTGTGCATTTCTCTGTGTGTGGTATGTGTCTACAGAGAGGCCAATATACTTTAACTCTACTTAGGACCTCACAAAAGTGGCCAGTTATGTCCTTTTCTGTTAAAATAACTGAGAAAATATTTGTATCCAAGAAAAAATCAAGATGTTGCCTGAATTCTCTGGGATGGGGGTGTAGAATCAAGATGTCTCTTGTGTTTCTAGGTATTGATTAACAAGAATTAGTCCCTAGATGTTTCTCTACAGTTTTTGCTAAGTCACTCTATCTCAGCAATATCTATTGCTTTTGGAAATAAATGCTCTCTTTTCCCCAATATCTACAATATTCCAGTCTAAGTATAGATAAAGAATTTAGTGCTTAATGAAGGCCTAAATTAATTAGAAAGGGTTTCCTCAGATAATCTCCCTATTTCAAGGTCAATGATATCTTATAATGTAAATCAATCATTGATGAAACTTTAACATACAACATGTATATGTCACATTATTTGTGTTGCTGGAACATAAGATATTTTGCTTATCATGGTATTCATGAGTTTTATGAATCTGCTGATTGTATTAAACTAGATGGCTTATCATATCAATGGTTGGTTAGAGTCACTTATGCTAGTATAAAGAACTAGGCATAAGGACAGGGTTGTCAGCTTTATGGCAGCCACCAACAGAACATATTCAAGTAGCTCTTTTTAACCTTCTATTTCTAGAGGATGTTAGCCTGATATGCGTGTTAAAGACCAGTTTCAGAATTCTGATCAATAAAATAGGTCTGCATTGTTCCTGATTTTAGTGGAATGGCTTTGAGCTTCTCTCCATTTAATTTGATGTTTGCTGTTGGCTTGCAATATATTGCTTTTATTATACTTAGATATGATCCTTGTATCCCTAATCTCTCCAAGACCTTTATCATAAAGGGGTGTTGAATTTTGTCAAATGCTTTTTCAGCATCTAATGAAATGATCATATGGTTTTTTTCTTTCAGTTTATTTATATGATGACTTGAAGTTCACATTTCACATTTTGAGAGTTTCATACACAAGAAATATAAAATATGTTACATATCATTTCTCTGTAGCCGTTCTTTTTGTTATTTCAGTTTACTTTCTGTTTGGGAATATTATTTTCAGGTGTGTGACTTTTGTTTATGCTGCATTTGCTTAACTCTGTGATGCTGTGATTCCTTGACTGTCTAAAACACCTGATCGTTCTAATAAATAGTTGATAATAATAATAAGAGCTGAATGGCCAATAGCAAGGCAAGGAACTAGGACAGGCAGGGATGACAGGCAGAGAGGATAACTAGATGTAGAAACAAGGAAGGGGAGAGCAATGAGAGAACAAGGAGAGGAGAACTGCAGAGGACAGCCACACAGCCACCCAACCTGCCACAGAGTAAGCAGGAAAGTAAGATATACAGAAGTAAGGAAAGGAAAAATCCCAGGGGCAAAAGGTAGATGTGTTAATTTAAGTTAAGAAAAGCTGGTTAGAAGCAAACTAGGCTACGGTCAGACATTGATAACTGAATAAACCTCTGGATAATTCCTTTGGGAGCTGGATGCCAAGACCCCTAAAGAAGCCAAAAGAGTAAAATGTCAAACAACAACTTCCATTTATCAATCAAGTTTGAAGAAAATCTACAAAATGTAAAATATCTTTATCACATGTAAAGGACTGGCTATTCTACAATTGTCTTTTCATTTAAGGTACACCCTCATGTAAAGATAATGGAAAAATAAACCAAGTGAGATGGATCCAGTTATTAGGAAGATATTTGTTTTCTCCTAGACAATGAAGAACAATAAAATGGATATTCCATAAGAATAAGTATATTCCATAAGAAAGGTATTAGCTAATTTATAATTATATTTTAAGAAAATTATAGGTTATTTCTGTGATTTAAAGAATTTTCTGAGGATGCAGCCTCCATCAGTTGGTTAGAATGTTAGAATAAACAAAAGCATATTAAAATTTAGAATTAGAGAGATTAGCTTTTTAAATACAGGGATATGATAGATCCAAGATTTAATTATACTCCTGTTAGTGATTCCTCTAAATCCTTTAATCTACACATCGCCCTATTAATATTTCCTTACTTTACTTGTATTGCTTTAAGAAGAAAGAAGGGGCACAATTTTCTTTCAAATATGTGTATGTATATGAAATGTGTTTAATTCTCAGTGCTTAATTAACATGCATTCCATCATAATGCAGGAAATTTAGGAATCATAGAATTCTATTTCTAAGTGGAAAAACCTTCCTAACAATCTTTAATCTCCCTCAGTTCACACAAAAGACTACACAGCATGTCTTCTGAAATAATAAAAAATAAAACAAAAACAAACAATAACAACAACAAAAACTACTAGTAAGAGAATATATTTAGTAAATGAAACAGATGAGCTCTAAATTTTATTTTCTTCACTCATGTTGAATATAATGTGGAGGAATCTAACAATCATTTCATGATATTTATAATACAGCAAGAGACAGAGATATCTTTTCCTGAGGTATTTATACTTACATGGAAAAAGAACAATGTAAATTAAATTATATGATTGGTGATAAGAATGAAACAATATAGTAAATCTAGTACAGAATAACATACATGCCATATGTTGTATATATTACCAGATACCATTAGAATATCATTCAATATTCCCTAAGATATTAATTTTCTTAAATGAATCTGCACCAGGTCTTCTTCATATATGTTACAGCTGTGAACTTAGTGTTTGGTATGACATAACAGTGCGAGTCAATGTGTCTCTGACTCTTTTCCTGTTCTTGGGACTCTTTTCTTCCTCTTGAATAGACCTGTCCAGCCTAGATGAGTGCTTTGCCTTGTCTTATTGTATCTTCTTTTGTCCTATCTGGCTTTTGTCTCTTGGAGGCCTGCTTGTTTCTTAAGAGTGTAGTGATATGCAAATGAAGCTTTTTTTGGGGGGTGGGGTCCTGGCTTTAAGTAAAATATATATTAAAGCCTTTGTTTCTGACTTTGAGAGAAATATTTCAACAAAGTCTTTATTATGCTTGCGTTAATCAGTACAAGTTATAAAATGGTTTTGAGACTCTTTAAACCTTAAAGAAATATTTCTCTGAAGAATGTGCACTTGGTGCTATATGAGAGATTGTAGCTGTACAGACCTTGGTCATAATACAGTCCTGGAAGACCTGGAGTTCTTACGTTTGATAATGCCTTGCAATAATCAAAAGGGACTGAGATTTGTATGGGTTGGCTGCTCTTATAGTCAGCAAGAACAAGATAGGTGGGGTAGTTAGAACCTTTCCCAGCCCCAATTAACCTTATAATGTTCGAATGAAATAACTGGAGTGAGCTAGCTGGGGTCAGTCTTTTTCAAGAAGTCTGTATCCCTCTACTCCTTTAGGAAATAAATACTTAGCATCTTGGTGAACTTCTCTCTGCTGCTGCTGCATCTAGGACCAACATTAAAGAATAGAAGTGAGACAGAGGGTAAGTTGATATGGGGAATAGGGAATCTTGGGGAAGCTGAGAGAATTGGAGGGAGGGGAAGTACTTTTCAGGATGGATTGTATCAGAAAAGAATCTATTTCCAATAAAAGTTAAATTCACTTACATAGACCAAAAAATAAAAAAGAACAGAAAAAAGAAAGAAAGGAAAAAAGGAAGGAAGAAAGAAAAGAAAGAAACAAAAAAGAAAAAGTTCAAAAACTTTCTGTTAAAGAACATAAAATTGAGCTCCTTTTATTTCTGTGTAGCTGATTAAATCCACCCATAGGTGTTAGAAACACTATGAAAGGATGCCCCAGGAAACCATTTCTCTATTATGTAAAGAAGACTTATTAAATGCTGAAGCCTCCTTTCACATTCAAATGTACAATTCTGACAGTTGTTGTATGAGATCCACAGAATTTTCTTAGAAGCTATCCATTCAAGACCAGTTATGGAGTCTAATATTACCTTGAATTTTCTTTCAAATTCCATATCTTATTTTAGGATCACCTTCAAATAAACACTTACGGAAAAATCCTATTTCAGATTATCTACATAAATGAAACTATGAGAATATATTGCTGTAGACTATGAGGAACCATAGTCTGTTGGTGTGGGAAGTCCTTCAGTCTATGTGCTGCTTTTATTGGTCAGAAAAAGTCAGGTGGGAAATCTGAACAGAGATGTAGAGAGAGAGTAGCCAGAGTCAAGAGAAGCCATGTAGCTACAGTAGGAGACAGAAACCTCCAGAAGAACCCACTGAAATTTTGCCAGTAGGCTACAATGTTGTAGTGAAGTACAAATTAATGGAGATGGGTTAATTTAGGATATAAGAGCTAGTTAGATATATGCATAAGCTATTAGCCAAGCAGTGTTTTAAATAATACAGTTTATGTGTGATTATTTCAGGTCAGAGTGTCAGAAATGCACAAGCAGCCTCTGACTACAGACAGGCATGCCAATGTGTGCCAGCTAAATCTACATAAAACCTAAGAGAGCTTGGAAAGGAATTATAGACACAAAAAGACAAAGTTTAGCCACAGTTTTTTTCCAGATGGGCTCTGCTTGGTTGCAGCGAGCAGGGGCACCATAGCTTATTTAAGAGAGGTCTTCCTGATTCAGCTGAAGCAGAAAAAACAATCATAGTTTTGAAACAATGGCTTCCTCGTTCTTTCTGCCAGCATGAACTCTGACTATTTCAGGAGGCAGGGCACTTGAATGTGGTTTGTGGGCAGAGAGCTGTAACTTACTTGGTGGCAGCATGGGCCAACTGGTTAACAGAGTTGAGGTGGTGAGGACAGCTCCCACCCAGCAGTCTCAGAGGCCAGTCTCAGAGTCAATCAATGGACCTCCACCATGGTGGACTGGGTGGAGCCAACAAGCAGGACGATGGAGTTGGTCCTAGCCATGCCCACTTAGGATTTTAAAAAGGCATTTGTGGTCAGAAAATAATTACATATACACAATAAAGATATACTCAGACCAAAAAATGACCTCTAACTGGGTTACAATGTTACATAAATGTACATAGGCTTGGGAAAGGGAAAAAGAGAATAGAGAGTTATAAAAAGAAGTAAATCGTTTTAAAAAAAAAACAAAGTCTTTAAAAGAACAGAATACTGACAGTCACAAATAAAAGTAATAAAGAAAAATAAGACATTTAAAGATGGAATATACACAGATAGTCTGGATTATGTATACTATTGTGTTTTCTTTGAAATTTTTGACTATGAATGAGCAAAGTACAGAGAGATATTTCATTTTATGGACTGCTAAGCTAAACCATCATATATATTTTAAAGATATCTTGACTTCAAGTTTTTGGTAAAAGGATTTGTTGCTTTGGAAAAAAGGTTTCTCTTTTGTTTTGAGGATAGAACCTATGTGGTTTAATGGACCAAGACCCCTGGAAAGGTCACCATGAACACCACCAAAAATGACTTCACCCAACAAAAAACAGGAAAATATGTGGAGAGAACTATGCCCTTCTGTATATGTGTTGCTTTTATTGGTTAATGAATAAAGTTGCTTTTGGCCAATGGCTTAACAGAGTAAAGCCAGGTGGAAAATCTGAACACAGAGTAGTCATTGCAGGATACAGATACTTCTCCCAGATGCCACTAAAACTTTGTCAGTAGGCTACAACCTCGTGGTGATGCTCGGATTAATGGAGATGCATTAGTTTAAGATATAAGAGCTAGAAATATACACAGCTATTAAGCAAGCTGTGTTTTAAATAATATAGTTCATGTGATTATTTCAGCTCTTAGCAGCTGGGAACAAATGAGTAGCCTTCCACTATAGTCTGTAAGTTGGGGTCCAAGAAAAACCAGTGATATATTTTAACTGACTGTTACAGAATGAGAGCACCTATGCATGGTGTACCTGTGGTATGTGTACAGATGTCAAAAGACTTCAAGAACTCATTTCTATAGGAAGATAAATTTAGTATCCATATTCAAAAAGTGAGCATACTTGTTATCTTCCTTCAATTCTGTTCAAACTATTGATGAATTTTGATGATGGATAAATATTTATCAATGTCTATAGACCTTAACAACAAAGTATGCATTGTTTTTTTTTTATTATTTAGATGTTAGTATAGTCAAGATAAACTCTAACGGATAACCTTCCCAACAAGAGTCTTTCAGCTCTGTAGGCATAATTTAGGCCAGTCAAGTTGAGAAAATAAATAACATATAAAATGACTATGAGGTATTATAATCTAACCCAGAGTTTAAGGACAAATACTAAACCAAGTTTAAACTCTGCATTAGGAAAACATGCATGTATATAGTTGTAGACATTTTATAAGAAATAATTAGTACAGTGTAGATCTGAATTCAAGAAATAGTATGTATGGGATAGACCTGAGATTAGGAAAAAGTATAAGTTTAGGATGATACTGAAAATGATGTTAGCCTGATACATCATTCATATAGATATTACCACCTTGGTATAGTGTACTGAATAAAGAAAAAAAGTGTTGAGAGGATTCAATGGGAGGGTCAACAGGGTTTGATGATTCTTAGATCTTAGTTGTTAGAGAAGTTCAAAATATATGTTTCTAGCTGGGGTTTTTTTTGTTTGTTTGTTTTAATGATTTAACGAGAAAAAAATAAAAACTCCTTCTAACAAAATTTGAAGAATTACATGAGAAATATGTTATTCAAAGGGATGAAGTATAGTTTTAGAGATGATTTTGTAAAGTAATTTGTTTCTTTAGTCCCAAATCCTTAGCACAACTTACTTTATAATCACATATAAGTAATCTGAAATGGTCATGCACATGCTGTCGTATTCCCAGCATTCCCATGCATGGTAATAAGCTATTACCATCTCTAAGATGGAAGCAAACTCTGTGTCTACAGAGTTTATATTCAAGTTGCATTTGTCTATACTATAAAGGACCTTTCTTTTTACTTTGTTTTGCAATCAATGGAAAGCACAATGAAGATCATTCTTTGTGTTTTAAGAGCCCGTTTTCCCTATTTCTATAGTGCAGTCAAGAAGTGGCAATGAATTTTAAGTCACTGCACTAAGTACTTAGTAAAATCTATGCCATGCTCAAAAAAGAACAATAGATAAAAGCAAACCATATAAGAAAACCAAAAAGAAAAGAACTACTTATTAAAATGTATTATTGTGGATACATATGTCAAAGAATCAGTGTATGATTTGAGTATATATGTCTGTATTCTATTGTGTGTGTGTATAAAGATGTACAAATACATATGTACAAATCACATATATGAATACCTTCTTGTTTGTGCATGTGTTTGGAGCTAGGAAGCTGATGTCAGATGTCTTTCTTACTTGCTCTTTACATTATTTTTGTGACAGAGTGCCTCTAAACCTGAAGCTTAAAGAGTCAGGTAGGCTAGTTGATAAGGAAGCTGCAGAAATCTGCCTATCTTTACTTGGCCACCTTATTATTATTGGTATATACCATGGCACTGCATTTTTATGTGAATACTATGAACTGGGAACCTTGTGCTTGAGTGTTCACACTTGATTGATAGAGACATCCTGTTGATTTTCTTATAGAAAATAAAGTAAGTTTTACTGATATAGATGATGGAAATTGTAATTGCCGAGAAAAGGAGATCAAAATTTGTTGAGAAATATCAACTTGATACTAAGGACAACCATAAGAATGCAGTAAATTAAAGACTATGAGAGCTACTTCTGAATGGAAATAAATGGCAGTTAAGGGAAAGAAACCAAAAAGAATTAATATAAAGTGTTTAACTAAATAATGTCTAAAGGATAGTAATAGAGAACTTCCAAAGGTAACCTCATAATGACAATGGCAAAGAGTTCTTCATTGTACATCAAAATACACTTGCTCACTTCAAGGAGCCAGAGTTAATACTAGTGATGCCATGAACAAGAATAATAAGGAAATGCATGAGCAGGACACAGATGTTGATGACTGAGGAAGCCTACTCCACTAGCCAAAACTTCTCCTTGGTGATGCTCCTGAGAAATCAGGTTTTCTTTACACAAAAAAGCTAAACATGGTTGTAGAAGTCATAAAGACAAAGAGTGATGAGCATGACAAATGTTCTTGTAAAAGAGACAACTGTGCACTACTTGTACATTTTTGCTTCAGTTTATTATTTCATATGTCAAGACTTTGAGTATATGCCATAAAACACATTTTTTTCTTATATCTTTTTATTTTTTTCATTCAAAAAATTTACATTTCCTCTCCTTTTCCCAGTCCCCTCCCGCTCCACCCCACTCCTCCTCCCTCCCCCTTCTTCCTTAAAAGAGGGCATGGTAACCTGCCCTATGGGAAGTCAAAGGCCCTCCCCCCTACATCCCGGCCTAGGAAGGTATGCATACAAATAGAATAGGTTCCCAAAAAGATAATACATGCAGAGGAGATAGGTCCTATTGTCATTATTGATGGCTTCTCAGTCAGCCCCCATTGGCGGCCACATTCAGAGAGTCCAGTTTGATCATATGCTCGTTCAGTCCCAGTCCAGCTGGATTTGG
The DNA here is from genome assembly GCA_004026605.1 of Ondatra zibethicus. NCBI lineage: Eukaryota > Metazoa > Chordata > Mammalia > Rodentia > Cricetidae > Ondatra > Ondatra zibethicus. The sequence goes on along the minus strand of PVIU01005547.1, from coordinate 36,621 downwards.
TGAACTCCATTAGATCAGGCACACTGTCTCAGTGGGTAGACCAGCCCCTCACAGTCCTAACTTCCTTCCTCATCTTCTCCCACCTTCTGCTCTTCAACTGCACCTTGGGAGCTCAGTCCATTGCTCTAATATGAATGTGGATCTCTGTCTCTATCTCCAACCATCGGACAAAATTTCTATGGTGATGATCAAGATATTCATCAATGTGACAATGGGACAAGGCTACTTCAGGCACCCTCTCCTTTGCTGCCCAAGGACCTAGCTGGGGACATCCCTGTGGACACCTGGGATCCCCTCTAGAGCCAAGTATATTGCCAATCCTAAAATGACTCCCTTAATGTAGATATCTTATTCCCTTCTCCAATATCCACCTTTCCTCCATCTCCACCCTCCCACTCCCCCAAGCTCTCCCCAGTCCTTCCCTTCTCCATTATCCTTCCCCCTCTCCCCTTACCCCAGCCCCCTACTACTACCCCTATGCCCGCCCCTGTGCTTCCAACTTTTGCCTCACGATCCTGTTTGCTTCCAATTTCCAGGAGGATTTATATGGTTTTTTTTTTTCACCTTGCTATTTGGCTTCTCTAGGCTTGTGAGCTATAAGCTTAGTGTCCTTTATTTATGGCTAGAGTCCACTAATGAGTGAGTATATACCATAATCGTCTTTTTTTGTTTGGGTTACCTCACTAAGGAGAGTGTTTTCTATTTCCATCCATTTGCATGCAAAATTCAAGATGTCATTGTTTTTTTTTTACCGCTGAATAGTATTCTAATGTGTATATATTCCACACTTTCTTGATCCATTCTTCCGTTGAGGGGCACCTAGGTTGTTTCCAGGTTCTGGCTATTACAAATAATGCTGCTATGAACATAGTTGCACAAATGCTTTTGTAGTATGATTGGGCTTCTCTTGGGTATATTCCCAAGAGTGGTATTGCTGGATCCTGAGGTAGGTTGATTCCCAATTTCCTGAGAAACCACCACACTGATTTCCAAAGAAGTTGCACAAGTTTGCATTCCCACCAGCAATGGATGAGTGTTCCCTGTACTCCACATCCTCTCCAGCATAAAACACATGCTTTCATTATATTATTTACACTGTAAAAAATACTTTTTGTAAATAATTCTTGTTTTATTTGTTATGACTTCTCTTCCCTCAAAACTTTGCATAGCATAAGTGAACTCTTTTTGGGAACAGTCTCTGTTAGCATCTTTAATTACTTTTATTTACTTTATTTAATTAATTTATATTTCTACTGGTTTCCATTTGTCTTCCTCTTAGTATTCTGAATTTCACAAAATAAATCTCTGTGCTTTTAAGGATTTCACTGAGTCAAGCCAGTTTAAGTAACCTTATATAAATATTTGATATTTTTGGAAGTTCCCCATAGGTATACAATAAATATATGATCATGTGTACCATTACAGCCTCCATCTGATTGCCCCATATCCACTCTAGAACAACCCCTTTTTCATTTCTTTTAGTTTTTGATTTATGATATATTATTTTTATTATTTTTGAATATTTCATAAATATAAACAACAAAATTAGATTAAATTGTCCCTCAATTCCTCCGTGATATAACCTACAACATCATTGCCTCCAAACTTTGTGTATTTTTTTCTGATATCCTATAGACTACACTGATATGCTGCTTATATACTCATGAGTGAGGACATATGCAATGAAACTTTGGCAACTTGTTAGGAATAATACACTTAGGAAAAAACTGACTTTCTCTCTCCTAAAAACCATTAAGTATTCATAGCTTCTTACTTGTGGGTGGGAACTCATGAATCCCTTCCCAGTTCATGATAGATGTCAATCAAGTCCTTTACTAGCTACCACTTCTGTTACAAGATCATAGATATAGAGGATTTGTGGTTGTGGTTTTGGTGCTTTGTTTATGTCCAGAAGACACTGTTTCTATCTGATTCTTAGCTACTTTAGGCTTTTACTTTCTTTTCTCTTCTCTTCAAACAGGGTTTCTAAGCCATTGGTGGGGGAGTTTGACATAGGTCTTCCATTTCTGGCAGACCACTTCACAAATTTTATTTTGCCATTTCCTAGATAATTTTTGATTTCTTAAGCCTTAATTCAGTCTAACATACCTACAATATACTTTTTATTAATAAATGTTATCCACTGAGTATCCTTAATTACATAGGAAAATTTATCATTACGTGTAACATAATACAACCACACATAGGTATGTTTTCTTCAGGACTCAAGTAGAAATTCTGAAAGTTTTAAGTCAATAATTTCTTACATTCATTTCACTTATTACAAAATATGCTTTATTTTGTCTCAAGCACAAGATATTGATTACTGTCTAACTCAATCAGTTGTCTCTGATGACTGTTTTCTGCCTGCATAACAAAATTCAAAGATATTTCACCTGCCATCTTAAATATTTCTTTAAGAAATGCTTCTTGATAGCGAAATTAGTAGTTAAAAAAAACAATATTATTCACACTCAAAGGTATAGGCAGTGCTTTTAGAATATAATTTTGTCAATCAGCAATTATAGTTCTAGATGGATAGAATTGATTCTAAATTGTTTTGATAGAATTGGATAAATATGTGATATAGTTTTAAAACATTTTTTTTGCCAAGATTTTGACACTCCTGTTAAAATCTGGATCAATATTCTCTTAGTATGTAGTTGGGCTATTCAGTATCTCGATTTTATCCAGGCAATGAATCACCAATAGCATTATAAGACATTACAGTTGGCACTAACAAAGTGATTTTTTTCATGTATTTTTGAAAAAATGTATTACTTGAATCCTAGTGTCAACACAGTTCATGTGATGACATTGTATCACATGGAAAGGGAACTTGTTTAGATGCATATAGGAACACTTACCATTGGCCATTCAATTAATCTATGACCTGCCAGAATGGAAGTCTTAACTTCCAGAAATTTACTTTTTTAACAACAATAAAATGCAAAAGAAGCTTATGACATGTTGGGGATTTGAAGTGAGTCTTTCTCATCCCAACTGTATATAAAAAGGGCTTGGCATAAGAACTGTAAGGAAACATCAACTTGGGAGTATGATTTTCCTTCAAGAAAATCAATTTTCCTTCAAGAAAATCAGTTCTTATCAACAAACTGAAAATAAGGTTGAGGGTCCAACAGAATGAGCTTAGGAACAGATTCCTCATGCCTTTATTTGAGACAGTATAGGGATACTTAAAACCAGACTTTAACATACAAAATGATGAGATTGAATACTTCCTCTGGAACTAAGTATATAATAATGTCTTGTAAACACAGTGTTATGTTTTGGGTTATTATTGCCCAAATCACCATATTAACAAAGAGTGTATTCTAAGGCAAAATAGCCAAGAAATACCTCAGTATACTAAGAAAAGTCACACTTCTGGATCCCTTAGATAAATGTTTTAGCCATGGCTCCAGACAGTAACTAGCACCATTAGTCAAATATGTGAATAAAGACACCTATTGATGAACACAGACTGGCACTGAGTCACCATCTCTTCCCAGCAAAACATCATGAAATTGTGAATACAAATCAAGGCATTTGACTGTTCTCTGTGTGAATGTGGGATAGAGACAGTGAGAAAATTAAACTAATCCTTATAATTGTCTAAATACTGGGTAAACAATATGAAGCAATGAAACCCAACTTCTATCAGTACAGGGATTTTAAGAAACTTTCCTTCAATGGTCAAACACAATGATCAGGAAGTCTCTTTTTTCATTCACATTGTTTAAACACAATGTCTGAGGAAAAGTATGAATATAGTTCCTATTGCAAACTCACATTCACTTAATATTGTATTGTGGTCACCTATTTTATTTTTTTCTGACACATACTAATATTTGATATATTTTTATTGACTTATTTATTGATTTCACCTTGATTGCATTTTGGTACGGCAAATACCTAGCCAGCACCTAAAGCTGTTTCTGACAAATGGCCTAATTCATCTAATATACAAAGAAGAGAAATATTTCATCTCTCAAACTTGTATGTGAGTTATTTCCCACTAGCTTCACCTTCCTTGACTTAGATTCATCCTTTTATAAAACTTGTGGATTTCTCTCCAGCATAGGGAATCATTGGTGTTTTTGATTTTGGCCATTCTGACAGGTGTAAGATGGTATCTCAAAGTTGTTTTGATCTGCATTTCCCTGATTGCTAAGGAAGTTGAACATGACCTTAAGTATCTTTTGGCCATTCGAACATCCTCTGTTGAGAATTCTCTATTCAGATCCTTACCCCATTTTTTAATTGGG